>DWLS01001552.1:0-21248 GCA_018246255.1 Pachliopta kotzebuea | reverse complement strand
CTTCATCAGTAAAGTGACATCGGTATCCGAGTTCAGCAAATTTCTTATTACTTTTTAACTTCTCGGCTTCTTGTTTATTCTCAAAATATATAAACAATTTATAAGGACTTTTATATTTTATTCCAGTAATCATTTGTATATTTTCTGACTTTAACAGTTTAGCCATACCGATTTGTTTAGGTAACATTTCTAAGGATGTCATACATATTTCATATTTTGATGTTTCTTTTTTGTTCTCCTCAGTGATATTTGAATAACTCCTTGCTACTCGTTTTGTTGTCCTCACGGGTATGAAGGTATTTTCATCAACATTATTAGTTACGCTATCCCCTTCACTCTCATTTCTGCCTCTTTTCTCTGGTCGTAAATCCTTTTCAAATTGCCCTTCAATTGGACTCATCAACTTCCTTAATAACTCTTCACTTTCTTGAACTAGTTGCTCGCTGGAAACATTGCTGTCCATACTAGCAATGCTAATATCGTCAGCCATGTTTATTCTTACTGTTATTGCACCGAACGATTTATGTAGGTATGTCGTAAAAACCCACAAAAAAAATCCAACTGCGCGCGCTACGAGTAGCACACGTGTGCCGTGTGCTTCTCGGGAGCGCAACAGCACGACTGTGAGAAATAAACATGAACATTACACTTATTTTATACAATAAAAATTATTAAATGTTGACACAAATATAGAGTATTTTCAAAAGAATTGCGATTTCCGCTTAGTTAATATGAGAACTTCAAAATAAACTCGCCATATCTACCATTTAGTTTACTGTTAGCGAATAATATAAATTATTTGTGTTGCAAATATGTCTTGTAGAACTGATCTTATAGAACTATTGTTTTCAAGATTATTCCAAAGATAGTTTGCAAATGTGTGGAATAATATAGTTGAGTAAAATTATATAAAAACGAAAACCCCGTTTTCCACATAGCAAATTGACTTTTTTGATTTTTCCTCGATCTGTAGCAGTGACTCAGTGAATTCACTAGTTACAGTGCCTTCTATACGGTAACACAGTTGTTTGTATACACTATAATTTTGCAGCAGAAATAGGTGTTACGGTGTTACTTAGATAATTTCAGTGACGGAGATCGACCAGCAGTAAAATATGAATGCGGTATTATTAAACTCTAGGTGAAATGATATTTGTATTGAGAAAGAAAACAATATGCATTAAAAATTTATGTATAAAAAATCGAGTTCAATAAACATATTTAGAATATAAATCGTACAAAATATAAAAGTTTATAGTATAAAACAAGAATCAAAATCATTAAATTTATTAATCCTTTGGAGGCGTAGAGTTCTCGACGAACTTAATGTTAGCTTTATTTGGGCACGTAGAGGACTTTCTCGCATAAAATTCACCTTTGTAGTGTTCCTGTGAATATGAATTTTAAAAACAATTTCTTTTTATTGAAAAGCGTTATAAAAGACCAAAGAATATGAAAATTATGTTTAATTAATATAAAGATCCGATCTTTGCAGCAAAGAATTAATTGTTGCTTAAGAAATTTGGAAAGGTTAAAAAACTTCTGTATGATCGAATTGATAATTCAAGACATTCGTAGAACAATAAAGGTGGCTGATATAGCCTAGTGGATTTTTAGAATGTAGTGGTAATGGACGGGCCTCAAACTGGAGCTGGATTGGACATATTTTGATATGTACCGTGACATGACGTTTGTCACGTGGACAGACGCTTTAGTAAAGATGGCAGGGAACCCTAAGGGTACAGGGGCATCATTCCTGATAGTCTAAGAATACACATAATTTAGATGAAGTGATATTGAAAACTTAATATTGAGAACAATAACAATTTAGATGAAGTGATATTGAAAACATTGTCTTTCTATTCAATACGAGTATAATTAATGGCGGTACTGCAACGATCGAATTGTGTGGCTAGCTGTTATGTAGTTTTAACTGTTTTAACTAGTCGTAGCGACTTAATCAAAATAAAAAAAAAGCCTTTTTTCTTTTATAGATAATAAATTTTTAAACAAATCGTTTAATGAATTATATACGTATTAACCAATTATAAATAATAAAGTGGTAAATATTTATTTATTTAACTAAACATTTATTGAATATAGCGAAATTAAATAATTAATAATAAAGAGAGTAAACATTATTTTGATAAAACTAAGTATCTATGTATTACAGAAGAAAGATAATAAATTAATATTTTAAATATTCAACAATATCTTAAATAAATAGAACTATGATTTGTCATTTAGGACATTGACTCAGACGTTGAGCTCGATGAGCTTTCGACGACTTCAATTTCTTCTTCCTGTTGTAAAATTTCAATAGTATATTTTAGTCCTAGTGAAATTTACTGATGCTATGTTGTGGAGGTTTTCTTAAACATTTTATGTATCTTTTAAATATTTCCTTATATTAGAAATTAACTGATTACATACTTCATTCAGTACCAAATTCGCACAAATTTTACAGTACATGTTTTGTGTAAATAGAGGCATCTTTGTTCAAAATGAAATGCTCTGTCATGCTCTATTTTTGATTAGATTTTTGTTGATTTTAATGTTATGTGCTATTTATAATAGCGTAGTAGAAAAATATCAGCGATCAAAGTAAAGATTTCCCATTTAAGTGTATAAGAGCATTTCGTTCTTTACTCGTAAAGCTGTGAGAAAGAATGTAAGGGATAAATAAAAATTAATAAATAATTAAATAGGTATGTACAAATAGACAGAAAAATAAACATTTGGTTTCTTACTGAGTCCGAATCGTAATCTGCGCTAAATCTGTAGGAGAAGGAAGCATGAGATATGGAGATGGCTGAAGGTGCGTGGGCGAGATGCGTCATCGGCATCAACCACTCCTCGTACAGGTCTGGTCTCGGACCTAAAGTCAAGTCGGGATTGGTACGGCAGTTCTCTTTGATCCATTTTTGTTCCAATTTGCACGGAAATCTGAAATAAAATAAGCGATTGTAATATTGTAAAAGACAGGAAATAAAAAATGTATACTATTCCAACATTTTACCTTACAACCGATGAATGTTGGTCACCCTTATAAACAACGTTAGTATTTGGATCGAAGAAACCATCCCCTGTATCGTAGAAACTCGCTGGTATCTCTCGTGGAGGCTGTGTAGCAGTAATATACGATTCTCCTGCTGGTTGTATGTCGGTATTGTGTTCTATTGTATATCTGTAAACAAAATAAAATGAGAAATCATAACGAAATTAGAATAAAGTCTAGATATCCACTGAAGAAAGTAGTAGTATAATTGTATATAGCATCAATACTTTTAAAAGACTAGCCAGCTAGTGGGCTAACCGAGTTATTTCGAAAAACCCTCCTGTCGTACAAAGTCCGCACAAGTTTAATTGTTATACCATGAATGTAGTTAAAAGCTTATTAATCAAGTTGTTTTGAATGATAACATGATAGACAGTTTAGCTTAAATAAATAAATTCTCTTAATAATTTTTGAAAAGTACACCGGTTTTTGATATACCTTTAACTGAAGCTTTATTTACTACATTTTCTTTAACATAAATAATATTCTTGGCAAAACAATTTCTTTTTACGAATTTATTTACAATACAAAATTATAATATTTTATCCCCAATGAAATTGGCAGTTTTATATGTAAATTGGTTAAAATTGTTATATAATTAAATTAAAATAAAATTAATACCAAAATTTAATACTTGTATAATTACCATATTGTTTAATCTACAACAATTTCTTAATGTATACTTCTTCATTGCCATTATAAAATTTTAAAAATATTACATCTAGATCTAGATAAATGTGGAAAATAAAGTTTATTCATGCAGATTTGTTGTTAAGCAAATTTAGGTTGGGATCTTTTCATGGTTTATTATTGTGAAGATTATTTATTACAAAGTGCCTCAAATCGGAATGGAATTTAAGTGTGCTCGTGAGTCCGTCGCTTTACCATCTAAGAAATGAGGCTTTGTATTCCGATACATAAATAACGAAAAGAAGACAGACCAATTAGAGGTCATGCAAGGTGCGGCGAGGTCCTCACAATATTTCATTGCTTTTCATTTATTTGTCACTGCGCAAGAGATGAGTAATTTCGTAGCAACATTTATTTACGTTACAAATGAACGTACACTTGGTAACAGACGATTTTATATTTCCTTTCATATTTCAGGAAACTCCAGGCAGTTGCAGGGGAGAGGGCTATTTATAATTGTGACAGTCTACCGCAGTTCCCACAATGTGAACATCAAGTACATAATTCAAAAGGCTCACAGTTACTGCTCATGGTTAATCGGAGCTTTATTGATCAGTCTTACTCATATTAAAAAATACAAACTGTTAACTTGAAAACAATACCTTTAAAAGAAGTTTTTCAAAACGATGTTACTTGTTCTTATTTTTCTTTTAAAATAAGTATAATATACTCCCCTATTCTATTCTACTCTTTTATTGGTTAACTTATATTTAAAATTGAGAAAACTGTATATATATTTTTATATAAAAGTAATATCGCTTGGTTAAATGCAATTTTGGAGTTTTCGGTAATCTCACGGGAGTAATACTCATACTCATGTGATTTTAAGTTATTTTCACAGTTGTTTTCGCTTAAATATTGTATAATAACGTAAGTCTTTATAACGAATATTTATTTTACAATATCTGTTCAGATATATAACGTATAAAATTAACTAAAACAAACAAGTACTGTTTTTTTAAACACTAAAACGTAGTGAATAAAGACGTAATGGATAGTAACAACCTGGGTTTGATGATCAGTCATTATTAAGGATATAAATACAACATCGCATTGCTATTAGCGCCTCTTGTTTTAAATATGGTGAGTCTTACCTTCGGTCAGGCATCAGACAGTAGGGCCAATCAGCCTCGCTGTACTCCAGACCGTCATCGAATATCAAGGTCTTCTCTCCCAGCTTACCACACGACCACACACCGCGCAGTACTGCTCCGCACGGGTACCTCAGCTCTCCCCTCCCATGGAACATACCATCATCGAACTCCCCTTCGTAAATAACTCCTGTTGAAAACATGTAACAACATCATGTAATAATTATGTCATCAAATATTAAAAATATCTGACAAGCTATTTATTGCAGCCAACGTTTTGATTTCACAGCATTGATTATTTTTATTCCACATAGTAATGAGATGTGTTGGACGGTCACCTGGTTGTAAGTGATACGGCTACCTATAACAATATTCATTTCATTTACCATTTAAATCGGAACATAATAATTTTTGTATACTTCTTTTTGACAGTAGAAGTAGGTGACTACTCCTAGTATATATATTATTATGCAACCATATCTATGTCAGAACATGTTTTTGAAAGAGTTGCAATAGAAATTACAAAAGGGTAATTGGTTCGTATTTTTGAGTTCAAAATTGTCTTATTTGAATGTGAAATAGTTCATATACTGTTCATTGCGTCTTATACGATTGTAGGATTTGTAAAAACGCAGTTGGATACCTATTAAGTTTGAGCTTCTGGTGCAGGAAAACTTTGGGGGGCAACAGCTATTTCCAGGAATTACAACTTACGGAGACACGCGATATAACGATTTTGAATCTCTCTTTGGGAGAAAAGGCCAAAGTCCATGCTGTGGGGTCTACAGAATGAACTATTCGTCTAACTCTTAACTATTGCATAGTAAAACATTAGAATTGAATCAAATTTATCTGAACCGTGTTAAATATTTAATAAAACTTGAGACAGTTTCCTCACTTATAGTTCACTTGTTTCTAACAAAAGGAATTTTCATAATAATGTGGGCCCCGTACCGCAACAAATGCGTAGTAGCGAAATGTTTCCGATCGTTAGTTTAATTGGAAGGGTACTAGCCCGAGAAGGTGTCTGATGCGGTTTGAATAAATTATACGGGTACAATATACCACCAGTCAAGATAATATACAATATTAAAAGACATATCTCCAGTAGAGGACGTCTATCGATTTAGATAATGATGACATATTATTTTTAAACCTATGGTTACCGCGGGTTTGTGAACAGTTAAATTATTGGTGTAATGAGACTTGACGCCTGATGTTCCCAGTACAATGTATACGATGCTTAATAGTACTATTACTTTGTTATATGGATGCATATGATCTTCAGTTAAATGTCCTTTATGTGTCATCGTTTCATTGAATATTATTTCTGTTAAAAAAGTGATGAAAAACTAGGCCTGTTTATTAACCGACCAGTTATGAGACAGTTTGTTCAATGTTTTTTTCTGTGCTGTATAGGTAATTGTTAACTAAACCTTCTTCATCACCACCTTAACCGATGTACGCTCTTTGTTGGATAAAGGCATATAAAGGATTTCTATCTCGTATTCACTAATTATAATAGCGTATTATAGTTTAATTTATGACGTGAACTATTTGAAGACTAATGATAGACGTTTCGATTAAAGGTCCGTTCCTTTGTGAATATATCTTGCTTCATACAAATCAAACCTTTTTGTTGGATGAATTATTGCACACGATTCCACATGTTGCATGTATAGTAAGTGTTAAAATGATTGCAAATTTAACTGTAATTACATATAATCATAGAGTCTTAGTGTTGAGTTGTAATATTCTAATCCAACCAGAATCATCAATAATAGTTAAAAATTTTAAATTTTTATTTATTCATTAATTTTTACTACTAAAAAGAACCTCATGATTTTAGTTTATTGATGTCCACTGTTGAACATTGAACTTCTTCAAGGGAGGTGTCTCATACTATCCATATTCCAGTAAGCTGGTAACGGTTACAAGGAAAGATTTTACCCTTTCCATTGAATTATTCCTTAATTAGTTACTTCTTACGACACATTAGAAAGGAATAGCGGTATAAAAAATTTAACCCGCGCCTTATGTAGGAACCTTCTTCTTCTTCAAATCCCTTAACCTAACTATTTCCTAAGTTTTTCGCATCTTAAAACAAATTTTATCAAATTTATAATTTCAAATTTATAAATGTTTTCAGGACTTCTTCTCTAAGGGTAACGAAGACGAAGTGTAACTTTTGAAAGACTTGTTACTATAATATGCAGTACAATAGAATTGCTTGGTAACAAATAGTACTTTAACACGGTTAAAATAAAACCAAAGCTCTTACAAAAACGCTTGGAAAAGTAGTAGCATAAATAAACTTCACACGGCTGTGCATAATTTTGATTTATAGTTGAATATACTGTACTCGAAAAAACATCGGTTCAATCGTTTTGGTGTTACGACGATACAGGTAAGACTTCGTTTTATTACTTTAATAGTTTGCGAAAAACGTTGAAAACTAGTCTTTGGGAGGTGTTAAAAAGTTTGAAAGTTCCCTACAAAGTACTGTTGTGACTGAAAGAAATTCGTGTTAGCTTCTTACCGTTAGGAAAGGTGTACACTCCATATCCGCTCATGCCGAGCACGTCCCAAGTGCCCTCGTACTGGGATCCAGTTGGAAACTGCTTCACCGACCTCGCCACACGGGGAATATCAACCACCACCGCTCTTATGCAATAAAATAACATTACTTCGCCGACCATCGAGTAAATGTAAATTATTCTAGACAGTAACAATGCTAACAAATATGAAACAGTTATGAATATTATACAAATAAACTAAATTTCAAACTAATTCAAATTACGGATCGATGTTTTAGATTATAAATTTGTAATACCCGCAAATACAAAAAAAGAAGTAAGTCTAAATAATTAGACCGAAAACTTTTCAATCAAACAAAGGCTAGATTAAAACCAATAAGGCTCACAGACAAACAATACCGATACAGTTAAGGTAAACTAAAAACATTGAACTGAGAATAACTTTTTGGTTAGGAAGGTAAAAAGCAATTTAAACACAAATCTGTAGAAACATTGCGATTGCTGCTTTGATGTGGTAAGTGAATTGCTAGTGACTTGCTTGTACGAATATGCGGAACAGTATTCTAGTTTGTCTCTATTGCTTCATTTTGTTTTGTGTCAAAAATTCTATCGCCTAATAGTATCTAGTAATAGATTTATAATCAAAACATCTTATATACGTGAAACTGTTCACGTCTCTAAATTTACTTAGAAAAAACTTTGATTAAAACGTAGACACTACATATCCGTTTATAAACTTATGTTTTTGTTTATAATGAAATGTAAATAAAAATCATTTCATTCAAATATAATTAATTTCTAACTCACTTGCATTCGACTTTGTGCGCTTGAGAGAATTTTCTCATTAATTGCTCCCATTGCGATAATCGCTTTTCACGGACACTGAAAATACAAAGGTAATTAAACAAAAACAAGCACTATCATAAAGCTTATTAAAATTCAAAGCGTAACTTACACAGAGCTTCCTCTACCTTGATCTGCAGACATCTAAAACATTCTTTGTAATTAAACTAAGAAATAATTCTTGGATACGCCCAAGAATTATTTCTCTTTAATAATAAGAAAGCGCGAAAAACTTTGAACATTATAAATTTATGAATTATGACAGTATGACCATGGGTGGAAGTAATGCAAAAAGAATATACGTAAGCGTATGTAGCGGAAGTGTGCTCATCGAAGCTCGTAACACAGCAGAGAAGAATTGGGTACAGCCAAAGCATGGACTAATATATATCCGCAAGTTAATGAAATAGAGATGATGAAGATATGAAAATAAAACTTTTACCGATTTACATTAAAAATGGGAAATGACAAATTCTATTACGAAATAATAGTCATTATCGATAATTTACTGCTGTTGTGTGACTGTAGTATTTTATCATTGATTCTTATGAATCTTTTTTTGGATCACTTTTGTTATTTAGTGTGGTAGATATACATTGTAATAATTTATACATTTAACGCGATCTTATTATTGTAAAACAATAAGTTGCTATTTAGTCAGACAATTTCTTTACAGTCCTACACATATATTTGCATACAAATTGTTTAACAGAAACAGGCAGTAAATTATTTCTATATTTACGCATTGAATATAATAAAATTTAATATCTTTAGAAACAATTTATACATAAAAGCAAACATTAGTTTATGGATATTTAATTTGTTATTTAGGAAAACGAGATGTACTTTTGACAAAATGGCGACTGAGCAAAACAGGGGAAATTGAGAATTATTTGGAAGCGTGTTCAGAGTTTTAGTATTCACGTCGTTGACCGTACGGTCATGGTCAAATAAATCGCGGCATGCATTATTTATATTGAAAGAGTGAAATTTTGTTTATGAATACAACGGAAACAATACATTGAAAGTTTATGGATACCTCACGCTGGATGCAAATTTAGTTCCGGTCGTAGTTTTTAGTATTCTCAGTCTTTGTCACATTATTTTTTATTGGCCCGTAACATGTAATATATAAGTAAAAGTAATTTTTTTTATAATCTTTTCTAATAATTGCTTAGGATTTATAACTTCACCGATCACATTGTGAGTAAAAAAATTACAGAAGAAATATTACACAGAAAATTTCTATTTTTTAAAAAACTTGGAAATGAAACTCTTTAAATATTAGCTCTAGCAATATAAACTCTTGAGGAAAATAAAAAATATTATTGTTTAATGTCTTAGTTTACTATAATAAAAAAATAATAATTAAAATTTATGAATAAGTAATCTATAGCTCGTTTATCTTACCTTCTTGCTTTTAAGTGTTTGTACTTTTAAGATAATAGTCAAAAATCTTGATATTTTCTATCGTCCTTTAAAGTTTAAAGATTTTTGTTAAGGTTCTACAAATGCAAAAACATTTTTTGAGTAAAATTCATACAAAACAATGTGTCATTTTTGACTAGTTCAAAGCTGAAGTTTATGGAATAAGTTAGATTAGTATTTTTATCAGTCAGTGTTATATGATAAACGATAAAAAAATATTATAATTAATTCTGGTAATAAATGTAATAATTAACTTGGTTCAATAAATATTATATTGTCTTTGTCGCTACTATTAAAATTGAACCTTTGACAGATATTACCAACTAGTTTACTAGTATTTTTTCTTTTATTCAAGTAGAAACGCGGTGGAAAGACTTGCTAATAAATACTAGCCCTCTGAAGTACCAGATTTCATTGTTCACAGGAAATATATGTAACAAATACCAAAAAGGCTGCATTTGTCACGTCGCTATTGGAATAATTCCGTGTAGAAACGGACGACGGCGATGTCCCCACAGACATTGTTCTGGTAGTGCATCACTAATTGTGCAAGGCTTGTACCGGAGAAAGTCTTTATGGGTTAGTTCAATATATTTACCGATCATTAAATTTTTAAAATATGAAACTATTACCTTCTACATCTATATACATTACATAAATGAGCATTAACATGAACTTACTTTAATAACGTTCGTATTAGAAATCGTTGATAAAATTCACTAAAACAGATTCACATCTATCTCCTAAATAAAGAAATTAGTATGTCTAAAGTAGTTCAGAAAAACATAAAGCATACTGTCAATGCAAATAGAATCGTTATACATTGAGCGAGTTACTAAAACGAAGTCAAAGCTTTGGCAATCGCTGAAACGGAAATTTAATAAAAAGACTTGTTAAATGCAATAGAAATTTCACCTTTGTTCTATTTACTTCCTGTGCTCAAGTGACAGGAACAGTAGTACTGGATAAAAGCATAAACTTTTAGACATATAAGTCCTAAGAAGGGCACCTCTGATAAATCGATTTTGATGGTTTTAAGTAAAAGATTGTCAACTACATATTTCTCAGTTATTGTAGTCATCATACTTATTATAAGAAATCCTGCAGTTATGTAGTATGTAGCATAGGATGTATATGTTTAAGCCTTTAATACTTTTATTTAAAAGTAAAAAAGGGTATAACATTTTTACCTTTTTGTTTTTAAACAAAAAATTACAAATGCTATCTATAGTTAGTAGGTTATTATATAGAACATAATAAAAATAATAATATTATTTTAGACAAGATTATTATTACAATAACAATTACTATTTTATAACCCAAACCGCATTACTCTATCGGTTAATATTGATTTTTGATATAATCTTTTCGCAGTTAAAAATCGGCGGGGAGAAATGTATTTGAAAGTTTCCAATTAACTAAAGAAAGAAATGATTAAAGTAAGAATCCCTGAAGGGGGTCACCAGTCTGCAACAAATAATTGCAAAAGCCTGCCGACCCAAATAGATAAATATCAAGCAGAGCCACGCGGAAACCGAACCGTCACTAGAAATTTGGTCACAGTTCCAATTGTCTTATGTGGGACAAATCTCAACTGGTGATGTGTCCGTCCTCCATATTCTTGTAATTGATGTGAAAATCTTGTTGCCATATACGTTAACTATAATTATAACATATTACATACTATTTCACAATACTTAATATTTTTCACAAATAACTGTATCGAGTATTATGAGAAATTGTATCGTAACGTATTAACAAGCAATTAATAACATTTGCATAATAATAATTTTTTTTAATACATATCCTACTCTTTCCACCAAAAATAAATAACATGAGATTATTAGCTACCTTGTGGAAACAAACACTTCTAAAGAAGTATTTAGAAAAAGATCAATAATAAATTATAAAAATGATTTGCTTCAAAGAATGTATAGAGTCGTCTTTTATACAAAACAATATTAGAACATATCTTTGCACACACTCACACAAACAAAACCTAAAGTTTATGAATGGTAACCACTCAAATGGAGGTCTATGGTTCAATTCTGGTACTACAGGATTTGAAGTTTTATTGGTAGTAGTGTCCCTGTGATTTATTTGTTCTTATAAAAGAAATCCTGTTTCGGCTTTTTTAAAAATAGTACAACGTATAACAGATATTTGTGAAATTGATTCAAGTGTAATTAAAAGTAAAATGAGTCGGTAAGTGTGATATTATGTAAATCTATAGTTAACACTTTTACAAAATTATGAGCTTAAATCCCTAATCGATAAATTAATAGACGGATTAAAGTTAAAAGTTTGACCAAACTTTAGTCGCATTTATTAATCATTTATAATACTTCCCGCGCAGGGTAAATCTCCATTGCTTTAAACTTTTAGAAAATATATTGAATACATTTCCTCCGCCATTAAAAAGTCTTTAAAAAAATTATCGTAATTACTTGTGCGTGTATTTATTTTTAAAACTAAATAAAAAAGTAGAATACGATATAAGGAAAGGTTCAACAGTAATTTACAAAGGCTCTAGCAAAAACTCTTTCTGTTTATTAATTATTCTTTTCTACTCATTGTTTTTAAAGGAGCTTACTTTCTGGTATAGTTTTTCTGCCAAAGACGTAAGTCATTAAAGAAAACTATTACTTGCATAATTTTATATATGAATAAATTTTATATCAATATGTATTGACATACATTTTTAAAGTTGGTGGTCGAACCAGAGCAAAAGTTTTATTTGTTCGACGAGACTTGCAAGATGTTTACTGTGGCGCTAATTAAGATGATAAACACATTGTGCAATTACTAGGCAATAGCGGTGATTGCTCCATTTCGTTAACAAAGGCTCTTTACATTTTGCTTCAGTTGATTGACATTCAAACAGCGACTCCATAATACCAGCTGTCTCCCGCAGCTTCCTTTACATGAGACAAGAACTACTCTAACAGTTTTAAAACATACGTAAGTTGAACTGTTTTTTCAATATTGATTAATAAATTATACTTTTAGAGACAAATGTGGATGCAACTATTTGTAGTGTAAAAACGCATTGTTTTAATGTTTTTTATCATATTTGTCTCTGTTGGTTTCTCTTTGTATTTGAAATTAAAATGGAGAAGTCGACGCTCTCGACAACTATTATGGTCACGAAGGCTGAGTCGGTCCTAGGGTTCGCGGATCCGGACTCCGCAAGCTGAAGAGAAAGCCGAGGAATTAAGACGAGGTGAGGGTCAAAGACATAGACGGAAATAAAAGCGGAAAGAGAAGGGGAGAGATAATCGAATAAATACTTATATATGAGATAGAAATATGTTATTAAGATTTATTATAGCTTTCAGATTGTAGGGAATATATTGATTAATATTCTTGACTTAAATACCATACCTATTAAGGAAATGATATATTATAGAGAAACTTAAATATTAAAAGTAATCATCACCATTGCTTTTATAACAATATGATTTTAATACAAAACTACTGGAATTGAAAATGGCAGCTTTTATTTATAAAAAAACTAGTTCAGATTTAAAATAAAGAATGAATTTAGAAAACTTAGTAAGTTATGAGTGAAACGTCATCAAACTTATTAAGGAGATAATATTATTAACCGTATTCATCACGACTATTGTTAAATTTAGTCAACTTTGTACGATTTTGTCTATAAAATTAACTACAAGGAGTTCATCAGCGGCCTTGTAACAAAATTAAGCAATTACACGAATCTCATAGAAAATACAAACATTTCTAATTCAACGGCGTTCATAAAATTTCGTAGGCTTGAAGCTAATTAGGATATCTACAATGTTTACAAATTTGAACTCAGGTTGATTACGAAACTCGTTTACATTTTAAGTTTTATTTATTATTTTATAACACCTAGTTTCTTTACCTTTTTTATATATTTACGCTTTGTGTAACATTATAACCAAAGAAACGAGTAACAAATGCAAAATCAGAACTCAATGAACTATGATCAATATAAGTTTTTGGGCAAAAAAGACATGCGAAGATATTATTTTTGTGGGTTTGTTAGAAAACAAATTATTTTATAGTATATATTGTTACTTATTTATTAGAACCTACCATAAAGGTTTATTAACCCTCATCTACAGATTAAGCAAGCTGGACCGACTCCAAGTTCTAACTAACACGGTTCATTACTTGAATAGAACAAATAAATTAACAAACTTATGCACTGAATGTAACCTACTTTTGTATTAAACCTGCTATCTTATTTAAAAAGTTTATAATATTTTCCTAACATTGATTATCATTGTCGTATCGTCTTTAAACTGAAGTTTAGCGGTCGGATTGGGAAAATAATTCCGGTCTTCAGCTGCCGGTCATAGCTACAACTGATGGTATATAGCCCGGCGTATTTCATTATATTGTCAAATTATATCTTCAGGTTTTCATTAGCGAAAGTCAATGTTGAGATCTCATAAAGGTAACCTCGTTTCAAGAATCTGATAAATGCCACTTTCCGTTGTAGTACAGTCACCATGATTCTACCTAAGGATGTAATGCTTAGTTGTTAGTAATAGTGGTATATACCAGATTCATAATCAGCCAACACGATATTCTCACCGCTATAATTCGGTGCCTTCTCCTATAAAGAGATAGACAAGGCAATTGATTAGTCATGTTGCCCAAGAAGGTAATAGATAATACATGTAAACTATAACTCCGCTTTGAATGTTTTCATGATCACATTGACATTTAATATCAAGTAAAATCGTGGTGAATCATTAACTTATTTTTAATGACGATAGGTGAATGTTGCCAGAGACTTTCTAGATGCTCGTAGACCATTTAGAAAGGTCTGCAGCTCCTGTTTTCGTCACCAACCAGTAGTATGAAAATATTATCGCGTTGTTTAAAGAGCGACGTAGCTAGGAAAATTACTGGGTAACTAGACTTAACATTTTATGTTTTAATGCGACGAGCGCAATGTGGTGCTATATATCATCCTAACTAGCTAGGTTTTTATGAGCCAGCGTATCACTTACCATCAGGTGAATGTCTCTCTCATCTCAATGCTTTATCATTTAAATATGGGGTTTTTTAATCGGTCGTGGTCCATTCAATCGTTTTTAGAAAATTAACTTATAAATAAAGATATACCTCAAACGTTGTAACAACCAATAATGTGTTGCCCGATCTAATTTAACTCGCGATGACGACGTTATACAAATTTAAAAAGTAATAAAAGTTATCGGTGCCCGTTGGACCCTTAAATCGAATGGGTCACGAAGCGTGTTACGGTATAGCAGTTATGTCCGCTGAGTTTGTGTTCGGGGAAAAAAACTCGGCTACGAATTGAACAAAAGTTTACTGACCAAGTCCCGCAAGGCGCGTCTCACATCCACGATTTCGATGTAATGACGCAATGTAAAAAGTATCCTATTGATTTTTAAATTCGATACGCTGTACTATAGGTACAGATAATTTGAAATTACCTTGATACTAACGCTATGAATATTACCAAAGGTGAACGCTTATTAGTTCCTACAAATAAGCAGTAAGACTACTACTGTTTGGAGAAGTTTAACAAAAATGTCACTGAAATAGATATTCGAGTAATGGATACATGGAATTTCGAGCTTTTTTTCTTGATATCAATAAATTTAACGTGATAAACTTGATGTCCAAAACTACAAGGAGAATAGATATCAAAATGAACAGGGATATAACTGGGGGGTAAAAGATATGTGTTACGTTCATTCGTTAATGTCGCGTCACTAGTCGATAGTTTTATCGTGGCTAGTACGACACTACGTCGCACCCCCACTCTTAAAGACGTTGTCGCGGTACAGCCGGTCATTCGAATACGCGCTCTCGACGAAGAAACAGTTAGGCGAAGTGCATTTAATAAAAGTGTTTGTGAAGTTATTCTGGTTTAAATGAAGTCCTTCTGAGCGTTTTCACATATGAAAGAGTTGAAACCTTTATTGTAAACAAAACAATAATTTTATATTCAGAAAAGACTCAAAGTTCTGAGGGTACTTTGAGCCATAGGGTACAGAAGCCATTTATTGTCCCTAATTTGCGAATTAATTAAATTAAAGCCACAACTGAACAATGTCTTGACAGTAAGATGGCTATGAAACTGCAAATTAGCCCTAGTTTTGTATTTATTAAACAAGATGTTAACGTTAATCTTTGTTCAGGGAGCGCCATAAACTTAACTTCCACAAAACCCAATAATTTTATTTTGTTAATATAAACGAAAGAGGTTATCAACTAATTCAGAAGAGACTGAAGAGGTCAATGTTTGCATAGTCAGTAATATTTGGTAAAACCTTGTTTTCATATTAGAGTTTATAAGAAATATTATTGTAGTCTTCTATTTTCAACCTATTCGTTCCGTAAAAACCATTTTATGCATTTCATAGTTTTCGAGTGTAATCACTTTTCAACAGTAATTATTCGGTTAATGTTTATGTTGTATAGTTATAAAATTGTTTATTTTAAAGTATTTAAAGTCATATTTTTTCTCGTTAGATTAAAATAACGACAGGGCGTTATCAATTTCATTTCTCCTTGTTTTTCGCGAAGTGTAAAAGGAAGTTGCGATATTTAACAAAATTTCATCAATTAAAGGTTTATTATAAGTTTCAGAGAAGATACTCGTATATGAAGAAAATAGAACTCTGACAGTAATAAAAGTCCATCGTTCAAGCGTTTAATTTCCCTTGTCGGCGGACGTGACGGTTCCGGTGGCCGGAGAAGCCAGGAAGTATCTGAATTACTTTTTAACGTTCACATCTTAATGAGACTCTTATACAGTTATATAATATAAAGGGTGGATGCAGTAATCGACATTATATAATATTTAAAACATCTCTTTATCAGCCTATAGACGTCCACTGCAGGACATAGGCCTCTTCCAATAATGAGGGGATTTGTTTCGGCTCCCACCTATAGCCCAATGCGAATTGGTGGGGAGCCAGAGCCTCGTTTGTTGATTAACAGGGTGCACTACGAGCAGGTGAGGTTGACTTGGGTCCCGTGGGTTGCTATGTGGGACCCCATACACTCCATACTTTTTATTATTTGACGAAACGAGCAAAGCGTTTACTTGGTGGTAAGTGATACGCTGCCCATAATAACGTGGCGCTGATTAAGATGGTGTACAGACCACAATATTGTGCTCGTTCGCATTGAGACGTGAGGTGTGATGTCTTGTTACCGCAACAATTTCACTAACTACAACACTCTTCGAACTAGAACATAGTATTGTTTGCACAGTATTGTTTGTCGGCTGCAATAGTAGCTGCGGTGGTACCTAGACGGTCTCTTACAACAGAGATCTAATAGAAAGGTGGAGGTATCGTTTCAAATAAAAGCCTACTTTTGAACCGGCGTCTGTTATTGGGCGAGCATTAAATTGATGTGATTACAAGTTACCAGATCGTGTTTCGCTTACAATAACGTCCGTGATGGATGACCCCTGTACTGTATTGCGATTTGAGAACAGAAATACCGATCGCCATTTCATAACTCGCCAATTGTTACAGTTGTTAGTTACTTAACTTTTAATTAAACATTGTGTTAGGCGACCTCATTTTCGTAAGCATAATTGTACCATCTCAATACCATATCATCATCTGTCTGTTAGATATAATTCAAGTATCAATTGATATAGATGACATAAAAAAATGTCTATGGGCGCTTATTTGTTGAAAAAACATTTTTATAGTTTAACAATTTATAATTTGTTCACTACTTCATAACCCCTTGTTTTAATTTAAAAAAATGTGTTTGATTCTATTTTCATGATAAAAATGTGGTCTGCAGTAATAAAGCACACTAACTTATAGAAATCACTTGGAATTCTAGATTCATTGCAGAAGAAAGTATGAAATACTTTACAGACAATAAGCCAGTAATCCTTCTAGCTTTCAACCGGTTCAAAATCATAACTTTAATATCAAGTTATGAGTATACCACCGCAGTACGGTACTTTGGTACTGATATTTTCCGTCTAGTAATTGAAATGATGATCAGGCAGTTACGTTATTCTGATAGTAAAGTTAATGGAGCAGCCACGGATGATACCTGCCATTCTAATAAATTAGTAAAATATCAAGACTGATGACCTGTACTCATTCTTAGTTCCGTAGCAAAAGACGTGCGTCGAATTTTCCAGAAAACTTTGTTTTACTTAGATTAAGCTACAAAATTTACCTCGTCTTAAGATATTTACGTAACAGTTTAAATTTGGTTGGTTTTTTTTCATCTTTTCAGATAATAAGGATATTACGGTTCTCCATGTTAAAGGGTTCCAGAAATTTCTCCGACTGTCTAATGTTCATTACTAGTATGGTCTTAAAATATAAGTTCTGGAGGCAATTGAATTTTGGAAAGCGCCTAAACGAATTGAATACAAAAACCATAAGTAACAAAATTATATTTTGATTTATTATAAGTACATGGTAATAGTTTGATTTCATTAGTGATACTGTCCACTATATTACAGAACCTTTTATAATTTTGAATAACAAAATTTACATTTACGTACATTATTTTCAATTTACAGTAATTAGTAAAGCTTTTTAAATTTACCAAATATGACAGTAAGTGAATCGACATTAATTTTTAATAGGCAATCGATGAACAATACGTGATCGTTAACAAACCGAGATATCATTCAACAATGCAAAATACAACACAAAATACAAATTGCCAACAATGGCCGAAGGGGTTCTGTAGTCAGATAAAATATTGGAAAAAGAACATGATGTTTATGGTTTCACGGTTATTTCAATCAGAATATAGCTTAATTATTACTATTTATTGTTACTAATTACTTTAAGAGATATGTTTTTTATGCTTTATAACTTATGATTAATATGTCAAGAATTATTAACCCATTGAAATTTGTCATTTATCTGTTAAAAAACTTGAACTTTAAACTGTTATGTTTATAATTATTGTCTTGTTGTAGTAGGTGAGTTTCATCATAGAAGCCAAAATCCACAAATACTATCACAACAGAGTATTTGATTGTGTTGAAAAAAAACGCTCCGACAGGAGCTTTTTTCTCAATCCGTATGTCAATTATTAGTTTGATAAAGGCACCTCATGGCGATGATTACAAAATTAAAGTTCTTCTGATTTAGTAGAAAAGTTATAACAAATATCATTAAGATCTAGTTACAATTATTTCGAGTGAAATTTGTGCTGTACGAAACTTCCGGTTGTAAATTTAGATTAAGGTTCGGATCACTCACTTTTCGTTTTCGAAATTTTGCTTACAAAGAAATGTTTTCTTGTAATTTGTTCTCGTTACTGTGTTACAGTCATCACTTGTCAAGCGCGAGATGTAATAGGCTTAGTTGCACCAACGAAAATGTTCGGAAAGAAATACGAAATTCAATTGAAGAGAGAAAACATTTCGCCTCAGAGGATCTTTTAGTACATTTCGTTATTATATCAACTCCGTACTCAAGTTACTAATAATTTTCGTCTGTTTCGGTTCCGTCTTCTGTTTATCAGTTGAAGTAGTAATATCATGTTGAATTATTGATTTTGCTTTGAAACGCGGATACTTTTCAAGTACGGCTACAAACAAAATGTAAGTTTTGATATACTAGCTTTCATTTCCTTTTATTGAAATTTAATTTCGATAATTTATTTAATTTTATTACATGAACTACTCTACTCAGTTATCGTGACGGTAGTCTCTTTTTATTATAGACTTATTCATAGACATGTATATTGTGCAAAAATAGCAAGAAAAGTTTTGCTAAGTATTTGCTAGTAAATTGTCGCTTATATTACCAAAGTATTTATCTAAGCTTATGATATTGTGACTAAGTCAATAATGATTTAGTCACAATAGCATCAGTGTTATAAATTTTTAAGTATTAAAGACCTAACTATAGAATATCTTGACTACAAAATAACAAAAGGAGAGCTTAGTAGACGTTCCTAGATATTTTATTCAACGTATAACCGTCTCGAAGTCAGCTGGTCAATGCATGCGCTCTATTGAACGAGTCCCGTCGGTCAGTCGGTAGGTCGAGTTACCCATACAAATGTGGCACTGTGCCACACTGTTCATTTATGATGTATTTAGGCTGCTGCATTGGGAGAAATTTACTTTCGTGACTAATATACCTTTTGTTCTATTGTCAAATGTTTAAAATTTCCTTATGGTAATTTATACATAAGTTTTATCATCAGTCTATGCAAATTTATACAAGAATGTTAAGTTAAGAATATCGTACTAACAAATTTAATATTGATGATTTATTAATATCATAACAAGAAATTTAATATTGATGTTAATTTTCTAGAAGTAACTTGAGTTACAAAATACCTACATAAGTAATTTTATAAAATATGAAATGATTTCTTAGTGATCATTGTTAAAATTTGTTCGTTTATCGGTCGATGATATTAATAAGTGTGAAATATCTAAATCGGGTTAGGATGGATCGTAAGGGTTTTAGTATCGATAGGTTGTCGTGATAAATCAGTCTTAGTCACGGGGGAGGCGAGAGAATAAACCGAAAGTGGAGTGATAGCAGGAGGGGGCCCGGCACACGGTTCCTCTCTCGCAGTCAGTTGCCGCCATCGTACACAAGAGTTAGCGCGTCCCGACCCAACCTCCGTTTGCACCAAACGCGTCACTTTCAAACTACTCAGGCAAACGTAAATAACATCGTGTATTACCGAATATGCTCATCTGAACTCTTCATGGCTGACAGAAGAAATAATTTAAAACTAATCGGTAAGTGTATTTTAATTGTTTTACTTTCAATAACATATTATTAAGCCACAATATATTAGTACTCTCTGACGTCGAAGTTGTATTTTTAAAGCACTGACTTTATTGTTATTTTATTTATTCCGGTATACTTCTTTTATAATAACAATAAAATTTATTAATTTAAAAATTGTGGATTATCAAGTATGAGCTTGTTACGATAATATCTCATAACTGCAAAAAATTTAAATTTAGTTCGTTATCTGTTTTTCTTCAAGTATGTATTTACAAAGTACACTACCCGTTATAACGGACAGGGATCATGTTTGTGAAGAATAAATCCAGTTATACACAACATGTGACGAAGCCTTTCCTCATCATTGAACTTTTTCACTAACAGTTTTGAATTTCAATTCGAGTTTTGATTATGAAAATAAATTATAAATATATATACTATTTAAACAAAATACATATTTCTTTGACTAAAAATTTTACATTTTCAAACGATTATCAGGGAGTTTTGATTTTTTAATGAGTTATTGGTTTTTATTGTGCACAATGAAGGTATATGACATCGTACCGGTGTACTTATGTGTACCGGGTTAACAAGTTATTCCGGTGTATAACACTCTGTATGCGAGGCTTTTTGCCACGGGTGTGTTAAGTCCGTACCAGCTTTTTAATTTCTTTGATGGAATTTTTGCCTAGCTTCATAGCTTAGAATACTTAATAGCTTTGCATGTTAATATCATTAGAGTCTACTAATTATTTTCTACGAGTAGTTTATTTAAAAAATTTAAAATGATGACTTTCATCTTGAAATAATTGTTAGAAGTTTCGTTGCTAACGTATTGAAACAATAGTTTTCAAAGAAAGTTTTACTA
>DWLS01001551.1:0-21253 GCA_018246255.1 Pachliopta kotzebuea | reverse complement strand
GAGGAAGAGCATTTACCATACTTCAACCATATTTCAACGTTCCAATATAACATTTGTTTATTTTTATTTAAATCATTTTCAATAAAGCGGTCATGTATTAAAAAGGATTATTGTTAACTTGACTTTCTATTTGCCTTTCTTAAACTGAGGTAAATTTCATATTGATTATTATTTTTTATGTGATTCTAGGTATCCCCGCAACATTAAACTACATTCCACTTGATGCCCCTCACGAACCTTCACCTAAACTAACCCCGTACCCAAGTTACGAAGGCAATGAATTAGGTAATTGTGAATCTGGGCTCAATACTGTATATAGAATTAAGGCCGACAAATGCGATCGCCTTTGGGTTTTGGACGTAGGAACATATGGATACGGTAAATATTTTTATATTAATTTTTTGTGAGGTTTTCACGGTATAAATTAAGAAAATTCAAATTAATTCTTATTGTTTTATTCATTTTTCAGATCCAAATGTGACCAACTTATGTCCTTATTCGATAAACATTTACGATTTAAATACAGATATCCGAATTCGAAAATACGTTTTCCGTCCAGAGGACATCCATGCAACCACTTTTATTGCTAACATAGCTCTTGATGAAGGAGTGAGTTGTGAAGACACGTTCGCCTATTTCTCTGATGAATTAGGCTACGGATTAATTGCTTATTCATTTCAAGAAAACAAATCTTGGAGATTCAGCCACAGCTACTTCATGCCTGATCCGCTGGTTGGAGATTTCAACATCGCAGGTCTTAACTTTCAATGGGGCGCCGAGGGTATTTTTGGAATAACAGCATCCCCTCCTGGAGCGGATGGTTATAGAACCCTTTATTTCAGCCCACTGTCTAGTCACACTGAATTTTCGATCTCAACGAGAATTCTCAGAAACGAAACTCAAGTAAAGGATGCATCTTTCCATGATTTTAAGGTAGTTGGTGTACGCGGACCAAACAGTCATACAACTTCGAAAGTAATGGATGACTCCGGTGTCCAACTTTTCAATTTGATAGACCAAAATGCGATTGGTTGTTGGAGTGATTCTCTTCCGTATAAACCGCAAAATATCGCCATTGCGGACAAAGATGATGTAGGTCTCGTATTCCCCTGTGATATCAAAATAGACGAGGACAAAAATGTTTGGGTTATATCCGACCGTATGCCAGTATTTTTAGAATCAGAATTGGACTACAGCGACATCAATTTTAAAATATATACAGCTCCTCTTTACAATCTCGTTCAAGGAACTGTATGTGAGCCTCCAGTTCAATTTATTCCAACATCAATTCGCCCAGAATTATCAACTATAATCATGCCACGGGCACCATTATATGGGCTTTCCTTAAACTCGCCTCCATTACCCATGCAACCTTCTTTCTATTCTTCTCCGGTACCCTTCAATAGTCAACCGATTCGATCGTTAAGCTCGGGTCCAAAATTATCCAGTTTTATTGACATCCCGCGACAAACGTCATACCCAGTTGTCATTTCCAATAAAGGTAGCTCGAGTGCCTTTAGCAGAGAACCTTGGTGGGTTAAAGGCAATTACAAGGTACGTGAAAATGATCGACAGTATTAAGAATACCTAGTTAAACTGTATGGTGGTATACTGAAAAATGTATACTTTGATACATGCATGTTACCTTATATAGTATACGATATTACATGTTACTAATGTACTTAATACATCTACATTTATGTTTATGGATTAATAAGTGAATTTTGAAAATTTACTTGCACTGTGCAAAGAAACTTTTTTATTATGACATTGTGTGTATGTATCTTGTTGATGTGTATGTATGAAAATTTTGTTGTTGTATGTGAATTTTGTCATTACTTTTGCTTGTCTACATGAAAATTAACGTTCTGTAAGTTGTATGAATGAGGGAAAAATACTGAATGGATATTTAATATTTGAAATGTATGTTTCTATACTTACATCTACCTGACATAACTTTAATTTTAAAATTTATTTCTAATTCATACTGAACATAATACTAGGACATATTTGTAAAACGTTTAATGTAGTTCTATTGATTAATTATAATGTACAAGGTAAATTAATTTTTTCAATAAATTATAAAATCACATTATGTTTTATTTATTTTATGATCCAATAACTGTTAAAAGCTCTTAGTTGAATAGAAAAAATCTGTCTACATAATAAACGTATTTATCTTATAACCAAGTATATGCTCATGTGCTGAAATCAGATAGAAATGGATATGCACTTGATACTAAAACATAATCATCATCGGCGCCTATAATCATACATGTAAACATATGTAAATTATATGTTAAAACTAATTTTAAAAACTCATATTTTCGTTCACGATAAAGTAAAAAAAACTTTGTATTCTAGGTCTGTAGGTTTTAAGTTAATTTGAAACTTTGACTTGGTGCTAAAATATACATTTTCTTTTAATTTAATTAAATCGTTAAAAAGGTGATACTTATTTAAATTTTGTAATGAACATGAAGTTTTTTTTGATTTGTTTTCCGATGTAAATTGAGATCTAAGTGAAATTTTAAATCTTCAAAAGTACATTTTATTATTTGATGAGAAGACAATTTTTTTGGAAATCTACCATGATAGTGTTCGGTTATAAAGACATACCATCAAAAATAAAGAATCGAGTCAATAATTCATGAACAAAATGAAAATGGATATGGCGATATATATTGTTCTTATCTATAACCTACTGTTCTCTGTTGCTAGACACCGTCAAGGTAGGTAAAACCGGGGCTCCTTCTGCCGTCATAAGGTGGTTCTAGTTTGAAGGAAGATGTAGCTTGTGAAATTACTAGGGTAACAAGACACCTTATATCTCAAGGCGACGAGCGAGATATGGTGCTGTGTATACCACCTTAACTAGTGCCACTTTATTATGAGCAAGCGTATCACTTACATACCTTCAGGTGAACACCCAGCGCGTCTCTCGCCTAGTTAAAAAAATAATGAAATGGAACTTTTACTGAAATAAAAATAGAAAATATTTAATAATTGAAATAGGGACAATATGATATTTGACGTTAGAAAATATAAACGTGCTTACTGTACAACGTTATGTTTTTACTTTGTTCCTTAATATATACATACATATTACATCAATAATATTTTATTGTAAAATACAGAAATTTCATTACCGCTTTTGTATAAAGAAGTGTACACCGTTTCAAATAACCTAATTTATATGCTTATAATTTTTAGAATCTATGGTTATAACAGGAAAAGAAGAAACAATTTGCCGCCCTGTTCTCTAATCATGTATAATGGTAATATTCTAGAAGAAGAACTTTTTCGTTATTGTTTTATTCGATAGATGTAGTTGATCTTGACGTAAAATCGATTTTTTGGTTATTTGTTTGCTGGTACACTGATTTCCTTTCATTATTAATTAGGGTTTAATCTAAATTACTTGGATTATTTTACGAGGTTAGTTAATACTTAGTATTTTTATAATTTCTTTGATGGTTATTACTATTGTTACAATTCTTCATGGCACTGAAATCATAATGAATTACAGCCGTGTTGCTATCGTTCAAGGTTAATAAAAGAATAAACGATAAGCTTATGACATGAAAAACAGTAATACCCACACCATCAACATTGTCGTAATAAAAACATTCTAATAGTAACAACACTCGAGGCGTGATTGTCCTTATCAATTTTATCTAAATATCTTAAGTAAGGAATTATATAAATTGTCTGCATAATTCTCTCGTTGAAATGTTGCCTTGGTGTATTTATGCCATTGAACAGTTCTTAGAAGCGAACCTTTGACAATATAAGACATCAAGTGCTCAAGTGTTTTATGCGTTTCTACTAAACCTGTTCATGATACGAAATAAATACAATTTTGTTAATTGCTATAACAGGTAGACATTGTACGCAAAAATAACTTAATTACAATCGTCGCGTGTATTTAAAGGCCGTTATTTATAACGAAATGGAGGAAGGTGAGAAAGATTTGGAGAAGAAAGAGGATTACGATCCTTTTAAACATCGCGAAGTTGTTAAACCGAGTTCGTAAGTTATCATTTGCTTTAATTTACTGCTATTTAAATATTAATACTTACAAATAGTGTTTATTTAGTACATAGTGAGGTTAGTCTTAGTATTCTTACACATATAATATACTTTTTAATTGTCGCAATGGAGTGGGTAGGAAATTTGGGATTTTTTGTATTACAAAAGTGTATCTTAAAAATTTAAGCCATTACCCTTAAAAACATGCAATACAAAAGTTGTCTAAGCTATAAATTTAAATATTTTATGAAAAAATATTATAACTCTAATTCGGGTAGACATAAATATTTTTCTATTTTAAAAACTTCAACAAGAGTTTATATTAATTTTTTTTATTATAACAACACCGATAAGAAAATTGCACCTTTATATTATCCCTGTAAATTGCATTTTACATATAATGAAAACTTTAAAATCTACTGACACAAAATCCATTAATGTGTTAATTCCCTTAACGAAAATTAGCCAAAAATGTACAAAAATAAGTTCTTAAAAAATTTAAATCGTTAATACATGGTTTTTTATTAAAAAACAATACTTGGGAATTTGTCTATTACCACTTTCTATAACAGATCTGAAGACTTTTTCAGGACGGATATATAATGTCTTATTTATATTAATAATTATTATGCTTAAATTAAATATAATATTTAGTTATAAGAAAGTACTTCAATTGAGTTTTATTTCTTTTGTTTCTTAAATACAAGAAGTCAATTCTTTGCGATAAGATGATGACTTCTGGTGTGGTTGATGTTATAGATTTGAAAGATTATTACAAATGTTGGTCAACTTTTTTACAGAGATGTAAGATCGACAGCCAATTTAATAAAGGCTTCTTTAGGGTCTGGCCTGTTGGCAGGACCCCTAGCTTTTGCTAATGCAGGGTGGGCAGTAGGAATCGTTGGAACTATTGTTATTGGAATTATTTGTGGACACTGTGTTCATATTTTGGTGAGTAAAAATTGTAATGTATATGAGAGTCAATAAGAAATGTTTATGCAACTACAAAATCACAAACCTCTTTTTTTAGGTAAAAGTTTAATTAATGAATATTACTAATAAATTTAATTTTCAACTAATGCAATTAATCCGTTAAAAATTAAAATAATATCTCTTCTTTCTCCCTCTATAATTTTAGTCGGTTTATGATTTCATAAATACGTGTTATTTTAAAGGTAAAAACATCAAGGGGATGTTGTAAGTTAGAACGTAAACCGTTGCTTGGATACGCCGAGACAGCCGAATCAGCGTTTTTAAACGGACCTAAGAAAGTTCGACCTTATGCAAACTTCGCCAGGTATATATCAATGTCCATATATAAAATCGTATTAAATTATAAAAAACAAATCTAATTGAAGCTATCTATAATATAGCAATTCATTTTAAAACTTCTTTATATAATTAAAAATTTCTTTATAGTATTGACATGAAAAATCACTTACTGGTGTTTTTTTACTATAAAAAAAACATGGTTTTATTTCAGAATATTCAGCGAATTTGCTTTGGTTTCTACTTACGTCGGTGTATGTTGCATTTATACAGTACTTATATCAGATTCTATAAAACAGGTATATCAGTTTCAATAATCTTTAGTGAAAAAAAAACAAATTTGTATTAACGTTTTCTTTACTTTTATTACAGTTGGTAGACCAATACGTTTCATCTGTGATACTCCCAGTTGAATATTACTGCCTGATTATCTTGGGTCCGATATGTTTACTATGTCAAGTAAGATATTTAAAATGGCTCGCTCTGTTCTCATTTTTGGCTAATATATTTCTGGTATTAACTTATGCAATATGTCTGTACTATATTTTTGGAAATACAATTACTTTAGCTGATAAAAGAATAGCTGGTGACCCGTGGAGATTTCCAGCTTTTGTTTCGTAAGTATTTTCTTGTGTTAGTAGTAAATTTAGTTTTAAATTTATTGTCTTCGCACAGAAGTCTCTAACTCTTTCTGGCTATCCTCAAAGGCATCCACACCGTTCTGTTATTTCAATATTACTGTTTTAAAGTTATATTACAACAATATTCCACAAACATAAACATATAACAAAAACTGCTAATTTTTTAACTTTAAAGTAAACAGAGTAGTGTTAACAATCAAATTTAAATATTTTTCAAAATTTGTTTGTACAATCTGTGCCAAAACTTTAAAAGAAAGGAGAGAATGACAAAAAAAAAACATTTATTCGGCACACTTCATTATGACTATATTAATAAACACACGCCGAAACGAAACAAACTAATATATAAATTACACTTATAAAAATTATTGAAAATAATAAACAAGGATTTTTTGTTGTTATAAATTGAAAAAGAGATATGAAGATGAGTTTAATTCAAGGTCTAAGTCTATAGGTAGTCCTTTAAGTCAAGGTTATGAGTAAAGTAAATGACCGCTTGTTTACAACAGGACTAAGCCTAGATACATTGCCCTAATACCACGTTAGAAACAAGGAACTGACAAGAAACGGGACGTAGTCTCTTATATTATAACTTTTTTGCGAATTAATAACAGTCAAAGTTTTTGTGAACTATCTGAAATTATGTCGATCTATAAAAAAATACAAATGCTTCTGCCGCCAAAAGGTAGTGTGAAAACATTCCGTGTGTATTAAGGTTTGAAGGGTGCTGTAAGCTAATGAAATTACTGTGGTAACGAGACTTAAAACCTTATGTCTTATGGGGTAAGCGCAACATGGTGTGTATACCGTCATAATTAACGTCATATTGTTGTGGCCAGGCCTATTATTTTGCATCAGGTCAATGTCTCGTCGCTTAGTAAAATAAATAAATAAACTTACAGATTTTTCTCTGAAAATAATTTTTGTATATCAATTTAATATTATCGTATTTCTTTTAGTACTGTGATCTTTGCAATGGAAGGAATTGGAGTGGTGATGCCTATTGAAAATGCAATGAAAAAACCTCAACACTTTCTTGGCTGTCCTAGCGTACTAGTTGTGGCGATGTCTGCTATCGTCTTTTTTTACAGTACTCTGGGCTTATTCGGTTACTTCAGATATGGTGACATTCTCAGAGGTTCAATAACACTCAATCTACCAATGGATGACTGGTTAGTATTTATTATATACAAAAATTATCAAAACAATAAGGATCCTGTGGCAAATGATCTGTATTTTCATAAGCAGGAAACTCACTGAAAAGTTTACACAAAGATACAAAAATGCAACATGGGGAATGACCCCTGGTAATTTCACTAGCTCGGTATTCTTTTAATCCTGTCCAATTTTGTGTTTTGCACTATAGATTTAGTAGCAGAAACACAGGGGCAGTCTAGTGATTAACATGCTCTATTTAAAAAAGAAAATTGAACTATTTTACTAATACTTACGTGTTGTTTAATGCTTGTGTAGTAACTAAAGTAGTAAGCAAGTTTTAATTAAAAGAATTTGGGATCCATGCTATTAATGTACCGTTACCAACTTATCAAAGTTGTATACATAACTTAATTATTTTTTTAAGCTACAAGGCGACGAAACGATCTAAGCGCCCACCTGATGATTAATGATACTCTTGCCCATAACAACATGGCGCTGGTTAAGATGGTATGGTATACACAGCACGACATTGTGCTCGTCGCCTTAAGATGTTAAGAGTAAAGTCTCGTTACACCAGTAGTTTCACTAACTTTCCTTCTTAATAAGAAAGCACTATGTTTTTAATAATAACATGAATAATAGCCAAGACAAAAATACACGCTTTCGTCTATTAATTGAATTTGAACAATATTTTTTTTAGGCCTGCAATTTGTGCAAAAATTTTTATAGCATTATCAATTTTCTTCACCTATCCACTTCAGTTTTACGTGGTGTTCGACATTTTCAAAAAGCACACCGATCAGTATATAAAGGATAAATACCGTAATGTAACTGAAGTAATAGCCAGAATTGTCGGAGTCGCATTTTGTGGTAAGTTAGAAAAACGGCCTTGGCTCTCTCAATATGAGAAGGCTCCGATTGCTTGCAATAAAAACAATAAGACGACTGTTTATTATTTATGAATAGATTCGGTAATCCAACCATTCAGCTGCAAATATCAAGAAAAAATTAGGTTTAATTGTAGCTTTTGGAATAAACTTTGCTTGGCTAATAAACTTTAGAAAAGTACTATCATTTTAAATAGTAAACAATAAAGTAAATTAGAAAGTATGAAATACGTTAAATATTTAATTTATCCTCTTTAAACGTTTCGAGTGTTTCGTAATCGTGATCATAACAGAAATTTATTGTTATTCTATTTTATTGCAGTTGGCATCGGTATAGCATTGCCTTTACTGGAGCAAATAATCAACATCGTTGGTGCATGTTTCTACTCAATCCTCGGTTTAATTATACCAGCTGCTTTGGAAACAGTGTTCCGGTGGGAGAATCTAGGCTTTTACAAGTGGATCCTATGGAAAAACATACTAATTATTTTGTTCGGTATCGGAACCGTTATATCCGGTTGTACAGTTACAATATCAGATATAATAGAAATTTTGAATAGAAAAACCGTATAGTTTTGTTTTAAAGAATCTCATCATACATTAATAGTAATAATATAGCAATTTAGCATTTAATTTTATTGATAATTTGATAGCAAAAATTTTTAAATTATAAAGTAAGGACATTTTTTTTAATAAAGTATTACTAAATCAAGATGTTGGTTTTTTCTGTAGATTTCAAATGTATACCTATACATAAAAAATACATGTTACCCTAGGTACGTCACTTCGAATTTTCTGATAGTTTTGATTAATACATTTATATTAATTTTGACTATTGAAGAAGTAACTCTTTATACTTTTCTTTTATTCGACGCGGTGATGAGACAAGTAAGGCGTTCTCGCCTGATGATAAGTGATAGACTTGTCCATAACATCGGAGCGCTGATTAAGGTCATACACCCCGCACCACATTGTTATATCCTCTGATGATGATAGCTCTGACTCGTCTTAATCAACGTATACAGTTCGTCTGATGCTGGCCACGCGAACCATGGAGGCTTATGACCTATTAACCTAAAACTAACCTAGTGATGCTAATGCTCCTGGAAGTGTAGCTATCCAGCAGCGAACACCACATTGTGCTAGTCGCCTTTAGACGTAAGGTGTTAAGTCTTGTTATCCCAGTAATTTCACTAGCATACGGCACTCTTCAAACTGGAACACAGCAATGTATGAACATCACTATTTGTCTATATATTTCCTATTCTATTCTATATTAATATAATATTAGTACATCAATATTTTTAAATACGGAGACAAAGATAAACGTTTAGACTACTGGTGGTAGATCTCTTTTGTCGGAAACTGTGTAGGTAGGTACTACCGCAACTCCTATTTCGACCGCCGAATAGTAATTTGCAAACATTACCATATCCCGGTTTTAAGGGTGCTCAATGCTAGTAAAATTACTCTGGTAATGAGACTTAACTTGCTTCTCAAGGCGGCGAGCGCAATGTGGTACTGTGTTTACTAACTTAACCAACGCTACATTGTTATGACCAGGCGTATCACTTACCATCAGGTGAACGCCATGCTCGTCTCAACGTGACGACGAATAAAAGTAAAGATAAAAGTCTTTGGTAAAATTATGATTCTAGATTTAGATTAATTGCTTTATATTTAATTCCAAAGAGTGAGATTTTTTCTCACTACAGTGGTTTCATTAATTAAAAGTATTGTTAGTCGCTTATAAGTAACAAAATGAAACAGGAAGTCATAATGACTCCGCGCCCTTTGTGGACTATAGAAGTAAGGTCTCATCGCAATGCATTTGTCTATTGATTTAGTTTTTAACCACTTTGAATGGTCAGATTGTATAGTAAAGTCAATTATAATACATCTATCCGCCCATTAAATTATTTAATGATTAGAAGAAGTACATCAGAAGTGAAAAAGTTTGAGTAAATAGTTGAAGAAAGCTGAAATGTAGAATACTGAAACACAACATAAAAACGATTGAAATTATCCTATCCTAGACGCTTGCACTAGTCACCAAATATTTCTTAGAGCTGATTAGCTGCTTAAGACCAAGAAAAATAGCATTATCACAACAGGTTACTACAGACATAATTAAAATAAAAGATAAGTTGCCAATATATACTACCGTTAAGAATCGACGGTAATATTGTTTTACTTAAAACTGCTTCTAGACTTTTAAACATGTTCTCTTGGAAGAGTAATACTTCAACTCATTATTGATTATCGTTTTATATATAACGTCCCGTAGCACTAAATAACTAAAAATAGGATATTTACATAGCACTGTGTTAGTAATCATGGCCTTAAGATAAATATAGAGATATGTTTCGTTACGTCAGTAATTTCACTTTTGGTGCTTACTTCATCGTTTAATATGAGTGAAAATTTATATAAATTGTGTTCGGAAAATTTTAAAACAATTCTTTGTTCATGGTACCGTAGTACCACAGTAGTAAAATTATATAACACTCGAAAGTATTATAATTAAGTAAACACTTGATTTTAATCCTTTTCGTTGTTGATTACACCTGCACAATGCTCATTCCGTTTATCTCCTTCTACCTACAAGTGCTGTGATTAAAGCCATAAAATTATTATATTGTATTAGATGAACCGAAGAAGCACGAATTCGCTTTTATATTATCAATAATAAATCAAAATTTTGTGTATTCCACATTTCAAAGTACCATATAAATTCGGTGTTGTTTAACACGTTAGATTATGGGTTAATATATATACGGTGTCGATAATGATATAAAAAAATGGATTTAAAAGTGGATACATTGAATCAAGAATATAATCCTTTTGAACACAGAAATGTAAAAAAACCAAATTCGTAAGTAGAGTAATTATAAGATACACTAAAAACATATATATCTTTTCAATTATTATTTTTTTAAGTGAAAACCTGTCCTTGTGACCTGTTATATTATTATATTTATTGAAACCATGAGTGAACCAAATAGTTTTTAAACTAATTTGGTACTCGTTTTTAAAGGTAATATTGTAATTCATTGACCGCAGTATCACAGCAGTATAAAATAAACCAGTTTTATTACATAACTTAAATCTGAATTAAAGAACTTACCACTACATTTTCACTACATATTCCCATAGATTTCATTTAAAATTTTATTTATACACTAATATAACTTTTGTTATTATATAGAAATTTTCTTGTGTAAACTAAAGTGAAGAAGTAAGAAGATATTATATTGTTTCAGAGACATTAGATCTTTAGCAAATCTTATCAAAGCCTCTCTTGGTTCTGGACTTCTTGCTATTCCTTTAGCTTTTGCTAACTCAGGATGGGCTTTGGGAATTGTCAGCACGGTGGTCATAGCTTTCATTTGTTGTCACTGCGTGTATATATTTGTAAGTATTTTATTCATATATGTAGTAAAAAGTACATAATATGGAATACTATTTAATCATAGCGAAACCGGCGACCATCAGGAACCACAGCGTCGATTTCCACCATCAAAACTAGTGAACTAACATCACGATGTTCCAATTTAAAAAGCGGCATTCCTTGTTGTGTTGCTTTTGAGTAAAATAAAACATTCACTTGATGGTTGCTTAAATTATTCTAAAATAACAAGATCGTGAACAAGATTGAAAAGCCAAGGAATCCTTTAATAAAGCTATTAAATAATGTAAGCATTGTAGCTCAAATTAATTTATTACTTATTTTTTATTTCAGGTTAAAACTTCACATGGATGTTGCCGTGTTGTACGAAAGCCTTTACTTGGATATGCCGAAACATGTAAAGTAGTCTTTGAAATAGGACCAAAAGGATTAAGGCCATATGCCGTATGGGCAAGGTATTACCACAAATCAGCTTAATCACTTTTCATCATATTCTGCTTTAAATCATATAGCATACATATATTAGATTGAAATCCTGTTATTTTAGAAAACACAGTAGCTACTTTTAAGTATATTAACCTTCTTACATGATTTTATCTTTGTAAGATATAACTCCAAAATTTTCTTGAATAAATATAGTAAGTGGTAATGCAGAAGTTCGGTTTGAAACACACATTAAGATATAAACCCATTAATCTCTATCCATTTAACCCATTAGTTTTATCGGCTCAACCAATAAACAAAGTGAACGATCAATTATGTAAGTACATATTTATGGAAGTACTTCATGAAGATTTTCTTTTTATACATAGGTTTTTTATACATACTATATTAATTTCTCTTATAAATTTTATTACACTTATGACAAAATTTATGCTGTATTGCTTTTCATCTCATGTTTGTTAATATATATTCTCATGTGCTCCTTTTCTATAACTCTAGTACTACACAACCTAAAGCTCACAGGAGAATAATAGTGGCATTAGGCAAATGATTAGTTAGTATAAATTATTTATCCTCTGCAGAAAGTTGAAAGGTAACAGTAATTTCTTGGTTGGAAATAATAATTACCTGCCAATATTTATAAATATTAGTCAAACGGCTACAAAAATAGCGCAATAGTTAACTTCACAGTTAAGATTTACTTATATTTGACCACATGTAACCAGTATTATATAGCTATTATTAATAATATCTGTACAATGTTTTATTTTTCAGTATCTTCGCGGAGTTTTCATTACTTTTCACATACGTTGGAGTCTGTTGCATATTTACAGTACTTATAGCAGATTCTGTTAAACAGGTATGAAAATATTTAATCACTATGGATTAAAAGAATTTACCCAATTTTTTTTTCATGTTCTGTTTATAATGATTGTTCATTGATTTTTTATAGAATAGTAATTTTTTTAAATTATTTAGATTTTATGTTTATTCTGATAGTGCACCATTATACGTTTTATTTTAAAGATGTTAATTAAAGTTAAAGTTATTATATCTTCTATCTTATATTTTTTACAGTTATTTGATCGTTACGTCACAACAGCAGATTTATCCGTGGAATATTACTGCTTGATTCTGCTGATACCGTTGTGTCTAATGTGCCAAATAAGATATTTGAAGTGGCTAGCGCCTTTTTCTTTGCTTGCAAATATTCTACTCATCGCAACATTTGCTATATGCCTATACTACATTTTCAAGGATGAAATAATATTCTCCGACAAGAGAATAGTAGGAAATGCAGTGAGGTTTCCTGTGTTTCTGTCGTAAGTAAACATTATAATTACGCTTATCTTTCTCCAAATTTACAAATGTTTAAAACAAATATAAGCATTACGTGAGAAGCCATTGTATTATATGTGTTTTGCCTGAATAGCGATATACATTATTATTAACCTACCATATTTTCCGGCAAGAAAATTAATGTCATCTTATAAAAATTTCATCTGTTGGATATTTTTATTGATAGTCCGCGTCCCTCTAGCGCGAACATTGGGATGGCTCTTTCGTTATTCATTATGTAGTGTTATATGCCAATCAAGAGACGACAGGTTTTATAAATTATCTACATGTACATATACGTATAGGATATATTTGAAGTTAGTATTCATTATGCAATACCTTTGCTTAAAAAGATGAGGATAAACAAATATTTAGGTTTTTTCTGATTGGTGTTCCTCTAATAATATGCCCTCAACTAATAAATTTAAATACATAAACAAAATTCATATTTATAGGACGGTAATTTTTGCAATGGAAGGAATGGGCGTGGTGATGCCTGTTGAAAATACTATGAAAAAGCCGCAACACTTTCTCGGCTGTCCTGGCGTGTTGGTCATAGCCATGACTCTTATCATGCTTTTATATACAACTCTTGGTCTGTTTGGATACTTCAGATACGGCGATGCATTAAAAGGATCTATTACACTGAACTTACCTATTGATGATTGGTAATTATAATTTGATTTTGCAAGCCATAACTCCTCATCTTCCCGCGAGTTAGCAGGTAGAAATTGACTCTTGCGTGGTAATAAATGATTTATTTTACTATTTCAGGCCCGCTATCTGCGCTAAAGTTTTTATAGCCTTGTCTATTTTATTTACATACCCACTTCACTTTTATGTCGTCCTGGATATATTTACGAAATACACGGAGCCCCACATTAAAGAAAATTACCGAACAATCACACAAGTGCTCGCCCGGATCGCGGTCGTGTGCTTTTCAGGTAATTTATACAAATTGTCTCACACTATGTATCTTAATTTGATTCAGAGAAACGGCATCTCCGTCCTACTAAAAGTTAAATACTCAGTTTTTGCCAAAAGACACATGTATCGTTATTAGTAAAACAACCTATCGCTGCATTCCTAATGAAAAAAAAGCATGTTTGATTCTAAAACTTAACAGGATTTACATAGTTGTACCTGTATGTCCTGTAGGAGATCCCGGAGCCCCTCCTTACGCACTAAAGAAGACCACCGAAAGGATTTAAGTGGTACAAATCCCATATAACTCTACCCTGACTTTCCTCCAAACACTACCCTACCTTCAGCAGATTTCCGCTTTGTTAACAAAATAAACGATTATATGCTAATGACTGTCGCTTATCATCATGACATCACTCAGATTGTATAAGTGCATTGATCTTTAAAAAAATTAAATATTTTTTTTTAATTAAGATTTTGTGGTTATAGGTGGCATCGGAATAGCTCTTCCAATGTTAGAGCAGATCATCAACATTGTAGGCGCCTTTTTTTACTCGATCTTAGGTCTCATAATCCCTGGTATTATAGAAACAATCTTTAGGTGGGAAGACCTTGGAAGATATAAATGGATCCTGTGGAAGAACGTGTTAATAGTTATATTTGGATTTGGCAGCTTGATTTCAGGCTGCACTGTTACAATTTTCGATGTAATTGAAAGACTTGATAGTAAAACGGTGTAAGATACCGATTCTAAAACATTATCTTTTGTTTTAGCAATTTTCTTAAAGTTCTGATACTTGCTGATTTACGATATTTCATTTCAACAAAATTTTGTTATAAACTAATTTATAAAAATAACGGTTTCTTTTGGTTTTACTTTTGAGAAAATTTATAAAGTAATTGCACTACCTATCTTTGTATTATTAGTTTGCAAACATCGCGACTTTGCCTAATACCTTGTATCGTATTAAAAATCGATTCACAAATACAATTGTTAATTCATTTTCTTTTTTATTCAAGTAAATTCTATGCCACTTAATTTAAAACATAGTATTTTGATCAAAGCATTATCTAATTCAATCATTTATCCACGCTTAAGTAAGGCGTGTTTTCTGAAACTATTCAAGAATTATTCACGTTATCTTATTTATTTGATAAGTTGTATGAAATGCCGTTACACGTATCTGTAATGAAAATAGAGATTGTGATTACAAAACTGTGCGCTTAATTTACTCGGGGAATTATGAGATATAAAGTTTTATAATATGTAAAGCCTATTAAATATTAAAGCTGAAGAATCTAAAGCAACAAGAAGCTAAAGAGTAAAACATCTTTTATGTTTCCTAAATAATATTCAATCACTTAAAAAACATCTTTATGGGTATACCTATGTACCAGATTTGAATTTTGTTTTAACAAAAATTATTACAAAGTTTATTTAACAATAATCCGAATAGAAACAAAGACGATAAGCCCCTTTAAGTGCTGTACTGACTACTACTAATACGTTTTTTTTTTTCATTTAAATGTAAAATTTTATGATACTACCAGTTTATTTATTTATTATAATTGCATTAAATATGATCAAATAATAACAAAAAAAAATTAATGGTAAGTCATTCCTCAATATCGAAAATAAAACTGAAGGTAGATACCATTTTTATAACCTTTGAAGTAGGTACTACCGCAGCGCCTATTTCTACAACTAATCAGTAAAATGAAATTATAATTGTTTCCTAATTTATAAGGCGCTGTACCTGGTTTTATTTATTTTTTTTTTTTTGACGAGCAGACCATACGTCCGACGCGTTTACCTAATGGTAAGTGGCTTGTCCATAACGTGCACTGGTTAAGATGAAGACCGTCTAGTAGCGCCGTAGCTCCTATTTCGACTGCTAAATAGTAATGTACAAACATAACTGTGTTCAGGTTTAAAGGGTGCTCTACACTTGTGAAATTACTGAGATAACGAGACGTAACACCTTGTGTCTCACGGCGTCGAGCTCAATGTGGTGCTGCATATACTCGTACCATCCAAACCAGTGCCACTTATGTCAGCCACTTATGTACAGGTGTCATCATTTACCATCAGGTGAACGCCTTGCTCGTTTCGTCGGCTCGTCAAATAAAAAAAAACATCTCTACTAATATCAAGCACCATTAAGAGTACGTCATAATCGTCTCGCCGTAATAAAAAAAATAGCTAGTATATGAGAATATAGTTATACGACATAGTAAAAAATATACAGGAAATATATATCAACTATTTGTATGAAGATCCATTCATTGAGTCTCGTTTGCTAACAACATTGAATAGCGGAACTAAATGCGCGCTATTCTATAATAACAAGAAACTACGTAATTAATCAAGGCGTTGAAGTATACGATTGAATCTGTCGTAAGTAAAAAAATGTTATTCTTACACTTTTAAAAACAGTTACTTTTATATTTATTCTGGTTATGTTAGCCAAAAATACAAGTTCGAATACATTACAGACTATTTCAGAAACAATATTGGAACCCAAACAATGTTGTATTGTTAACACATATTTTTTATCACCTTTTATCCCAAAACAGAAAACTTCCAACCATCGATTTTTGCCATGATTATTACTTCAATAAAATAAATATATTCTATCTAAAAGTTATTTATTATGGAAAACTTGCTAGTCTAGTGATGAAGTAACATAATAAACACCTATACATTCCGATTTTTGTATAGTTTAGTTGATTCAGAGATTAGCCAACTGCTACAGCTATAATATGCATTTCATGTATGATTTTATTCACGGACGAATAGAGCCTTCCCCTAAAAGATGTGTTCGTCGTACTTCTCACACCTGGCTGATCAATCGAAAATGTTGACGAGCCCAGTAAGCTGATAACGATCATAAAGTATCTTTCTGAAATTACTTTTTAGACGACTTTCCATCTTCGTCGCAACAAAATAGTTTCAACGCATCATCTAGACAAAATCTGTAATAATAGAATACTTTATATATTATAATATTGTCTACAAATATGGGCTAGAACAGAAAAAGTTAACATACGTTTTAGGATGCGTGCTTACAAAAAGGTTGGAAACAAAACCATAAGAATTATAAAACAGTTAAACATTCGAAAGCCTTATCATAACGTTATACACTCATAAAAATGTCACAACGTTGTTTACACATATCAAACTCTCATACAATTTAAAATTATATTTGATACGTAGCTTCACAATAACTTTTCATAATATAATATAACCAATAATCTGACGGAAAGTCTTTACGCTGAAGTGATTTACTCATTGTCATGGACGCTCCACATACGTCGCAAAAAGAAACTGAATAAAGAAAAAATGTATTCTTATATAAGGTTAAATTAAATGAACTATAAGTCATATAAAGTGTTATACAAATCGCTCTCTATACCTACAAAAAACAATCTTTTCTGGAAAACCAGATGAGAGATGCCATACTAGTTTTTATAATTTAAACTAATATTCCTGTAGATTTAAAAAAGTGATACTATACTGCTTTCTTAACACGAACACAAACAGCTGTTAGAGCTGCAGGTATAACCAGTATTTATTTAATTCAAACATGGTGGCAAAACCACAAACATCTGTGGGATATCCATAAAGTATCTTTATCGTATACATCTCTTTTCCACTTATAAGATCATTACCTCATACCTATTTTTAGCGCTAAACAGGAAAATGTGAAGTTTTTTAGAAAAAACATCACTTTTGCTTGCTACAACTACCATAAATATCAAAAAATATCTTTACTGCACACATGGAATGCATAGATTAATTATAAAAGAAAATAATTGTCTAAATTTGATTAAGCCAATGGGCGATCTTATCGCTAAAAGCGGTCTCTTCCAGGCAACCTTTAGGTGGACTTGATCAGAACGAAACCGGTGTTTGAGATGGGTAGAAAACTTGTAATTAAATATCGATAAATGCATCCAAAAACCAAAAAAATATGAAAACATAGTTTGACAAGAAATATTTATAGACTTTCCAGTATATAAATTAAATTAATAAGTACATAAAATAAATTAGTTAGAAAAGACGCTAGAATTTATCAAAATTACACAACCTGGATATTTTTGGTTTTTTGGAAACTCTCGGATATGGTCACACTAATTTATTTTCCTGTAGCCATGTTTAATCAACAAGTCAATATTTGATCATAACTTGATGTAGATGAAAGTACAGCAGGGGCTCAATGACTACTTAAAATCGCAATCATTACTGTTAATTCTAAAAATCTCTTTATAATTGAATAAGTTTTTTAGCACTTGCTTAATCCTGAATTCATGTAACTGGTACTGAGATTACTGGCTCTACGAAACGTAACATGACATTTTTCATAACGACGAATGCAATGTGATCCTTTGCGTCGGAAATCATAGTATATTTAATCATAAGCCTCAAAGATACGAAATTTCATTCTCATTCAATACCTGCTCTATACACAAATCAGATTAACGTCGCTTAAATCATACTAGTTATTTAATATACTGTTATAAATATGTTAATTACGTTAACAGTTATAATTTGATTTCATTAAATTTTTAAATTACTTAATTAGCATTCTAACAATAATGCCCGCCGATTATTATTTTGATGAAATTCGTTTTTACTTAAGAGATTAAAGAAGCATAACTACATTATGCATTCTTGGCTGCAGTGCAATAAGATCTTATTATAAACGTGCTTCTAAAAATCATCGTTTAATCTGAGGATACTTGCCAAAACGTCTGAGACGCCGCTCGAGCTATACGAAACATTATTTATATACATTGCAACCGGTCGAACGCAACACAACGTCAGACAACACGAAAGATGTCGCGCGCGCATGCAGCATCATTGATAAATAAATCTTAAAAAACATAAACAAATGAGAAAGTAGTGTTACATTCGTGCCTGAAGATATTTAAAAAAAACTGATACCTGTGACAATGTCCAATAGTTACAAAATGAAGGAGTTCAGCTCAACGTAAGTTATAAAAAATTACTTTACTGTATGAAACATCAACACGTGCCAATGATTACAAATCACAGACAAGTCTATTGAAGAGTACAAACTAAAGCACTATTAATGTATAAAAGACTTGTGGTTTTTATCGCAAACAGACGCTTATTTATGATTACCCGTTTGTTTTCAATGCACAATATTTAATGGCTACATAAAAAGATCCTTTCTGTCATCATTCATCTTTACATATATGGATTTTATATGATGTACATTAATGAGTGTTAAGATATAAGCAAGGCTATATTTAATTTCCTAATAGCTTAATGGTTATTTAGAATTAACTGTTTCCCACATTTTTCAAATTGGTGTCACTTGTTCCGTGTTAATATTACTGTGTTTATTTTACCTCATATTATGTATTTTTTTAATTATTAAAAAGGTAGGCTCTTTTGTACTTTTTATAACGTGCTAAAAGGAAAAATCATTGAACAAGTAAATTTTTCCTGTTGATGTTTAATAATTCATATATAAAAACACGAATGTTCTTACTCATGTTATGTGATCACGATCATGTGAGTACAAAGACCGGTTTAAGTAACAGAAAACAATAATCTCCCGCGAATAATGCGGACGCCGTACCGGTCACGCGAATATCAAAAATGTTACACAAGAAGCGAATATATTGAACTTAGATAAAATTATTCAAACTGATCGATTGCTAAATCCTATTTCTGTGATACAAGTAATGTTACATACACCTGAAAAGCAAGGCACATTATAAATTTAAATCACTGTAGATTAAGTGAAAGACAGTGCAGGCGATAAATCAATTTCATTCACAACGAACCCACTATTTCCAGGCAACACTTATACAAATCTAATGCCTATATAATAATTGGTTTATATTAACTTAATGGCTGCACTACATTTTGTCCAGTGACTTTCACTTCTGCAAGTAGGACGCAAACAAATTTTCGATCACTGCATTTGTAATTCCGGTTTGAGTTTCTTATTTGGGCATAACGTCAATATGTTAATCCGGTACGTTCATAAAAGTATTATTATTTATTTAGACATAAGTGTGACGACGTAATCGGTTCAATGCGGCAAAATTCAAACATTTTGAAATTTGTTTATCTATAAATCTATTAAGTTAAAACGTATGTTAGACATCAATGGTCTGTGTGTATCGTTTTTTTCTTTACAGTTCCTTATATAATTTAACCTGATTATATAGGTATATCCTCAATGATTTGTGTCTTGATTACTTGCAAATTCATAACAACCTTGCAGCTTCATTGAAATTATTCGGGAATCATCATATCATATAAATAGGTCACTGAATAAATGTCATTGAGACCTATTAATTAATCTTCAATTCAATGTTATATTCTGAATACTCTCATAGGCAAAAATGTAAAATGTAGTAATAAAATTGTGTACTATTGTAAAACCTGCCTTCAAACCGCATATTATGTACTTTAATATACATATTCTAAATAAAGATAAATTATTCCTTACAGAATATTAATCTTGTTCGTGAACTTCTCTAAATCAATACTCCATTTTTTCCACTATCCTCGTTTACACGGCTAATATAATTTTCTGCATTATACTTAATTTATATTACATAACAGTTTACAAACCCTGGATCGTGGTTAACACACCTATGTTTAAAAATCGAAATATCTTCAATTTTAATTCAAGTATTTGTCAACACCCCTTCATATTTCCAGTCTTTTGCTCTTACTCTTAGTTTACAGCTTTTAACTATTTATTGCAAATCATATCATTAAGCTCTAAATACCTTTATCATAATGCAATCCCTTTAACGATTTATAGTAAAATCAACATTTATGACGCGACACAATTACACAATCTTTATTATCTTTAAATGTAAAGGATTCGCTGATACTTCTCGTCTACTATGACACAGTGACTCCGCGAGTTTTGCAATTTATTACTTCACAGCTTTGCATTTGCAAATCCTTTAACAAGAGGCGTTTACACCTTGCACCATTATCGTGACGGTTATTTGTTCTATGCGTGATTATAATTACAAAGTTACACCTAATATATATTAAGTATTTTAAGTTGAACAGATTGAACCGAGCTGCTCTAAGTTACTGTAATTAAGTTTTTACGGTGCAGTAATTATTCTTAGTTAAGTAATAGCGT
>DWLS01001550.1:0-21253 GCA_018246255.1 Pachliopta kotzebuea | reverse complement strand
TCGTAAAAAAATATATATTGTTATTTGAGACTGTTAAGAAATTTAAGTCTATTTAGTTAGTTGTTAGTACGAAGATGTCGATAACGATGTTAATGGAGTGTGTCGGGGCGTCTGCTGCCGTCGGCCGATAGCGGCTTCCGCAACGCACGATTAACAGGCACCTTCGTGCACCTTAAAAGATGAGACCAAAAAAAAAGCACTACAATTACCGTCAAACGAAATGTGAATGTCACGTTTTATTATTCAAATAAACCCTCAGCAATTACGTCAACATTACTAATCTCTAATGTTAACATTAAATACTTATTCTTAGAGCCAAAATGTCTTGAAAATGACGTTACAACGAATAGCATAAGTTTATTTATTTAAAAACTATTTTGAGAACATTTAAAATTAGGGTTCAATAAGCGGATTTATATGGTTATTCTCTGCCAGTCAAATTAGAAGGTAGGAGAAGGTGTGATATGTGAAGAGATAAAATTTAAATTTGACAGAAATATCAACATAATATAATAAAATATCGCTGGATTTGAAATATAAAAGATTTCGATATATAATTTTCGGTGCCAGAACTAGATTTATCATAAAAATTTAAATGTTTGCGAAGAAGCATATTAGTTTTGAAACATATATTTTAAGCTTATTAGAAATATTTCAGTAGTTTGTAGTTTTAACAATGTTTTTTCAATGTTATTTATTAGTACTACATTTAATTTAAGTGATACGCAGACCAATCTCTTAAAAATTACAGATTACTTTTAATTAGTCGAAACTTTATGTTTAGTAAATAAAATATAATACTGTAATGATATGTATAAAATTTATTTCTAGAAAGGTAGTTAACAAAACCGAAACTTTTAATAGAGGAAAACAAAGAATCAAAAACTACATACAGAAATAAAAATTCCAAGAATCGAATAAAAATTATGAAAATTGATTATTCCAAAAAAATTTGGAGCAATTTAAATTGGTCTTACGCAAACTTTCCTTATTATATAACCATATATAATAAGACATATTTATTATATTTGATTGTGTTGTTTACCAACAATTATTAAAAAAGAACTAGAAAATCTGTTGAGGTTTTTGCTTTACATTATATAAAAATATATCTTGTCTTGTAGAAAATTGCGAAAAAAACAACACCAAAGAAGTACTTTTCTAGAGTAAATGTGACGCGTTATAAACTCAGGACTGACAATAACTGCGACAGGTGTACCAACATTCCCCCAGCGTTTTCTAACATTAAATTATAGGATTATATTATCTGTGGCAACATCGGACATTTCGCAATGAATTTCTAACACGTTTCAATGATAAAAACTTTTAATTAGCGAACGCGGATAATATAACGATGATTACATAAGGCGAATGTAATAATATACAATTTAAAATTTTAATAATTTTCGATGTCTGGCAATTGATAGATCATTGATAAGATCGATTATGCAGATTAAACTATGTATAAAAAAGAATATATTTAATTATTAAATATAACCAGATAAGTTAAAAATGACCAAGTATTATATCAAAAGTACATTATTCATCAATCGCATTTGGACATCTTCAAGTCAAGCGTGGGAAATACAGCAATAACCCTAGTCGGAGAGGGTTGTGTCCACCTCTGGGCATCAATAAGTTGGAATAAAGATCATGATTTAGTATGTCAAAGATCTTAAAAAATTAAATTGACATACATCTGATAATATATAAAATAATATTACATAAAACGAATAATTTGGATTTATAGCAGTTATAATATGGCAAATATTCCTTCCTTATATTGTCACTCAGAATATTTTATTACTACTTTCAAATAATTATAAATTACTTAATATTTTTAATAAAGACAACTGGTAAGTTGTACTTTCATTTCGTAAAATTTTGTTATTTATGTTAATAAATATTTCTTGGTAGTTAAAATAATGCTTCGGTTAATAAAGAAAGTCGCTGTCGCTTCCGCTGTGTTAATCCACAATGTTCACAGCTGACAATATTACTTAAGCTTCGAACAGAAATATAAGTTGGGCCTCTAACAGACCCTTGGTCAGGTGCTGCAGACCGAAACGAGAAGCAATCTAGCCCCAGGCGACTTGCTCCCGGCTCCGGAACGCAACGTGTCCGTTACGAGAAATAAGGTCTTTTTTACTGTCGCAATACACACATCTGTATAGCAAAATACAAAATACATACAGAAGAGAACACCTAAAAATACCTTGTAGTTTTAAGTTAGAAACAAACATAAAATTGAAAAATAGAATGAGCAAAGTCAAAGTGACTATATATAACTTCAATACGTAGTCATTAAAATTTTAGTCCAGTTTCATTGAATTTTAAGAAAATATATAATTAATTAATTGAAGAATTATTTTTTTATATGAAAGTTGTTAACAAACTTTTGCCTAAAGTAGTAATAGACATTTTTTCACCTTGAATTAAAGGTGAAAAAATTTTTTCTATTTATATAATGTATATTTCCTTCCTGAATTGTGAATAAATAATTAATATCTGTACTTTTTAGACATAAAAATTATAAAATTTTGGAAAAGAATTTGTGGATGACATTTGCTTTGCACGCTTCGGAAGTATTCATAGTAACCTTTAAATTACAAGTGCTTACATCATCATCTTATATATGTATGTAAAAATCGTCAGCAATTGCGTTAATTTTTAAAATCGTATCAATTGTGATTCACCAAAACATTTGCATATTTATCTTGAGTACATTAAAAATTATTCTCCGGTTTCTAAACAAAGAAACGTATGTATCTATGAATTTATCAATGAAATTTATAATAGCAATTTTTGTATTAAACAGTTTTAATCAAAATTTAGGTCATATAATAATGAATTAAATTCTCAATAGCTTACTGGAGATATTAGAGTTTTTATATAAAGGTTTTTTATATAACAGATGTCACTTTCACGTCATAATAATTGATAATAGACACGAAGACGTAGAATGGCGTTTGCAATGAATATTTTGGCAGTCTTAGCGCGTTTTGGAAATTTACATGTACCAAGAAAAGTTCAAAAACACTACCATCCAATTTACCATATGTGTTTCTAAACTTTGTCTAGTTCTTGTATTACAAAGTGAGCTGATACGAAACGAACACCATTAAAGAACTAATATAGTACATATTTTAAATATGATTAGACTCCTTGTTTACTGAGTTATTTTTTCCAAAACCAGTTGTTTTACGTTTTTTTCGTTTCGTTCGTCTCGTTCGATCGCCGATCACACACACATACGTATGTAGTTTTATGTCAGCGTCGTAAATACAAAACTTTTAATATATTCAAACGGAAATAAGATAAAGCGAGACTCGTTTCTTCCATCGGCTTTAATGGTTCGCGTGGCGGTTTCGCATAATAACTGGCAAGATGCGAGGGCGACTCGTGCTGTTTACACATTACTGTAAAATAAAGACAAGTAAAAACATGTAAACAATTCACCAAAAGTATGAAGATCTACTGATAGAAGGACTCTTTTGCCTAAATCTATTTTAGTCTCTGTATTGTATCAGCGTCAAAGTGACTGATGTGTGGACTTAAATAATCTGTAACGTTTCTGACTTTTAATTTGGAAGAGCTACATGAATATTCTTTACTCTTTCAGAATAAAATTAAATACAGGATAAGGAGACGAGAAATACGAAATAAAAGGTCGGTAGCACTTCGGGTTAAGGAGATATGAAAGATCAAAGTTGGGGAAGAAAGGAAGCAAAAGCAACGATGAAAATTTTTGCTGAATTGACCTTTGTGGCCAAAGCATGAAAATTAGCTCCTAGGCCATTCCTATAAAGTCTAATGTTGTAAAGTAACAGAGACTGGTTTAATGGGACGACTTATTCAACATTTTCCCGTCTTGTAAAGATAAATGCATTTTTGTACGGATTTATAGCAAGTGAAAAGACAAACAAAAACTTTTGACGTTATTCACAATCTGAATTTCTCATATTAAATTTGCAATAACGTCTTCTTTTAAAAACACTAGTGTATCAAAACCCTTACAGTTTTTACCTCCTGTCTCGACTGGTGGAGACCAGCCGGGCACCACTGGCCCGTGAAGACATCGAGGGACATGTATCCTGCCTTCTCCTAATGAAATAAATTACCAGCCGCCAATGTTACAAACGTCATAACAGTACCTTCAAGTTAGATTGAAGAAGCAACTTTATAGCCACGGTAGAGAGTTGTTTTTGGTGATCATGGCTTAAATCTCCGAGAGGATAGAACTCATAACCTTTCACACACATGTTGTAAGGACACACACACAAACGGGGGGCTCGTGAGAAACCTGCGCATGCTCTTTAGATGGCGTTGTATAAATTATATGAGAGGCTCAAGATACATTGTTTGTCGCTCCAATGCGTTTGATTCATTTATATGTTGTAATACGTTTGTAATATAATGCTTTCTGTGTGATAAGTATAATACATTACAAATAAAACACTTTTTAATCTTTGTTTATGAAGTTAAATAGAATTCTTCTTACGATAACCTCTTTTTATATAACTTAGAGCATTAATTGTCTACGCTCGTTACGATGGAAAGCTAAGATATAGTCTAGATGAAGAATTATAATATTCTGATCTTACTTCTGATTTCAACGTCGTATTTGATGGACATACCCGGCGGAAATAGAAAGAATTTCATTTATAACTCCGGCGATAAAAACCATATGGAAGTAAATATAAACCTGCCGCTATCTTGTTAGGAGCCACTTACTATTAGATGAACGCTCTCCTCCTAGTTAAACAAAAGAAAAACCAAACATAACTGAGAACTTATTGCTTAGTATAATTTGTCAATACGGAGTAGAACGCTTCTCAATGTCATAACAAATAAAGCAAATCATGAAGGTTAGGAACCATCTTTCGGAGTCAATGCTTCTGTCCAAATATAATATGTGAATTATTAAAACATCAGACGAAGGAGTTGAGTTTCTAGTAATCTGGTTTCTAATGCCTTTTATAATCAAAGGGTTATAACTCCACTTACTATAAGGTGGACATCGTAGTCAAGTACTTATGTAAAATAAACGCCAACCTTCAGCAATACAGAGGCTTTAAGTTCAAGTAGAGAAAGATGCGGTAAAATATTAAAAAAACACCGTACACAAATAGAAATCTTGATTACTCATGCATACAGAGAATTCATTTGAGCCGTCACCCTTCAATCAGTAGATGGGTTGCCACCGGCTGATTAGTATGCCGGCCTGCGCCCGCGCAGTGATCTCTCGATACGCAGAATCCGCATACAATGGGCCCGGGCCGGTGAAATCGGGCTCGCGGGCCTATTCTGTGACAAAAATTATAATTCTCGACCGTTTCGGCTTCATTTCGGCGGAAGCATTCGGATATAGAAGATTTCGCGTAATACAAAATGACTATGACTTATCACCATCTCACCTTCCTACGTTTCCCAATAGATATTAACTGTTTTAAAAAGTAATGAAAATGTAATACAATCAGAAATATTTCTTTATAACAGCTACCATTTCGCAAAAGCTTATCGGAGGTGCTAGTATTATTCCAGAGTCAGAGGAAATTCATTGGTAGTATTTCGTTACTGCCTGACTAGCAAGTGCTCTCATAATGTACATCTGTCTCCGTAACAGCATTACTTTGTTTTGAATGTTTATAACCTTGTACATAGAAACATACAAACAAATAAATTTGTCCAAAGATTGAAATAAATCTTGATAACGTTATTTAAAATGAAATACCTAAGGAAGCAAAAGTTGCCACGCTCAATATTAAGGAATGAAAAGATAGCCGATCAGATAAAGATAAATTCTTTGTTAATGAAGAACTCTTTTTAAAGTTTAAACCAAATCACTGAACACGCAGCAATACAGTAGCGAGGTCAACGATGTTAATAAAGACGTGACGTCGCATCCAAATAAGAAAGAAAATAACGTAGTGTGCGTTAGTGTGAAAATTTCAAGTATGGATATAGCATATTAATATTACAAAATATTTAGACGTTGAAGTTATGCATGAATTAAACGAAATATACGTGATAGTGGTGTTGAAGGGAATTGTTGATTATCACTTGTGGTATATCTAACAGTTGCCTTATTCAATGTATACATTGCTTTTGAATAGAAAGAGATAGAATATGATCGAAATAAAATAAAAAGAATAATAATTTCAAGCGATCTGTAAGATGAATCACTTAAAAAATCCGCCCAAGCTATAGTCGATTTTGGAATCAATGAATTTCGTCTGTAAAATATTGTTTTCTGTTCCGAAGGTGGATGAGGAGGATGTGAGGAGATTAACTATTTATATTAATGAGGTAACAAGAAGTAATACCGCAAACAAGTTAAATTAGTACACTTTTATAACTTCCCTCGTAGTTAATTACTCATGAACATTAAAATCCCTGGTTTGATTCCGTCGCCGCGTATTCTGTAGTTTGTTTAGTGACAGGATTTATCGGAACCTAGTTGACTATCACCTTAACATTTTAACCTACAATCATAGTAGGTTTATAAACCTAAATCGCGTTTCGATACAGAATAATACCGTAAATACTTAAAACGGAAAACTGCGGTCGGTGATTGGTACCAATAGTTTTCGGAATGCAGTGACACTGAGGATTCCCAAATAGTAATTTGTTTTCCTTATTTCGAGAAAGTAGTTACACGATTACCACGGTAATCCATCTTCATCGCATCATCACAATTAGTATTCGAGGTTATAATTTAACTATCGATATTTGACGTACTATTTTTTATTCGACTAAACGACATGGGCGGAACTTCTTGTTAAATGAAATAAAATCATAGCAGCATGGCGCTGCCCAGTATCGACTATTTATTATTTTTTATTATATTCCATCTGGTGGTGTTACCACTTATTCATCTTCACCGTTTACATTTCCGTTCCCTACTCTGTGCTTCTATCCATTTTCACTGGCCAATATATGAAAAAATAACGACAAATATTTTGCGTTTGTCTTAAAATTTACCTCATGACCACAAAATCACAGTATTATTGTTGTGACGGCAGATTAACAATGAAAGTTGTAGTGAGTCAGACGGATTTGTGAAAAGGTATACTTTTGAAAAGTCTGCTATTCAGACGAACTTTTTTTGAACCGGGGACCTTGGTATTACCAGACAAGGCAAGGAGCATCCACTGTAATAGAAAAATGTCACTAGTGTCGAGGGCCACTGTAATGCAAAAGGGATTATATATATCCTCCTTCTTTATCCAATGTACTCTTCTCTGGAATGCGCTGCAACCGAAATCAGAACAGTTACCAATCGGACCATCTTTAAATCAAAAGTCCGGGAATTTCTTTTAAATAAAGTAAAGACTGGGTCCTCATAAATAAATAAATTTATACATACCGATATACTTATGTTTATTTATCATTTTTTCTTATTATATGTATGAGTACATTATGTATTATTAATATATTTATATTAAATATATAACATTTGTTTTATGTACTATGATATAATTTAATATTGTTTTCATATGTATTGTCACAAACCTTTTATTTTAACTGCTATATACACCTGCCTACCTCATAACATCTCTGCACCACCCAAGGTATACTGTAAGATAATGCCAATGCCATTAAGTCTGCCCTTTACACTAGGTGTAAGAAATAAATAAATAAAATAAAATTATCAAAGGCAACTCTTCATCTTAAGAAATAGATTGACAAATTACAATGGACGGTTTATCGCTTCCATATCGATGGAAGAGAATAGAATTTTAGACTTTAAACGTAAAGGTCTCAAACAATATAACCATGCGGATGCTCAGCTCATAAAAGCTCGATATGAGATCAGTTTACGTGGAGCGGAATGCGACGTGAATACCATTGACATAGGTGGGCACTCCATTGATAAGCCAGAGATGCCGGACAATGCGTTATTATGTGATACCGAGAACCGATCGTTTGCTTTACGCGGGCAGATCGCAGTATGTTCCACTTCGACCCCATTCAATTATCATATAACTGTTTAACCTTATTCAAATATATGTAAAAAAAACTCCCTTAATGTTTCCAATATCGGAATCTTAACACATAATAAAAGAGTCTAAGTTAGCCACCACATTGGTAACGTACGAATTGATGTAAAATACGCTAAATCTGTTACTCTTGGAAAATTACGATTTCTCTGATGTTAGTTTTTATTTGAATGTTAACCTTATTTTGGATCGAACCCTGGTCTCTACAAGACAATATCCTATGAAGCCTTCAAAAAGCTATCGTGATGAAAGATGTATAGGGGAACTTGTTAAAGAATCCGTGTGTATTAATTTACCTCCCATAACAGAAGATCAGCAACTATTTTTGTTGCAGATCAAAATCAATTGAACTGTATTTTGTTTACTTCATTTTCAGAACCAAAGCGGGTCACGAGGTATTATCAAAAAGTTATTCGGTGACCTCTATGTCTTTGGTTTCCGATCACTGTCTTAGAAGATCCATCAATTTACGGACCGGTACTTGGCCTTAATTTCAACTAATATTAAATGACAATAAGGCTGTGGATGTTGATGCATATTTGGATAGAATACTTTAGTTCTAAGTTGTGGTAAAACGTGTAATTTACAATAAGAGAATGGTAGCTGGGCAGGCTTTTCGAGAAAATCCATCCGCTACACAAACCTTTAATTGTACATTTATGAGTATATTAAATACTAAGATGAAAGTGGACTAAATCTTTTTGCATCTGCCTGAAATCATGGGAACGGGTTTCGTATAAATCTCGTTTATAAATATTGATTTTTGAACGCCCCGTGATCAGTTATCTAACTTTATCTATTGGATGTAAACAATGTAAACAGAGTTTGCTTTTACGGATACCGGCCGTTGGAATAATTTTTTTTTATTAAACTAAGCGATATGCCCAGAGCAATCACTTGATAGTATCTTATACGCCTGTCCATTAAAGATAATTGGGAAAGTATTTTCAAAAGCCAAGAAATTTTGTCATGAAGTCGAAGTTTTTCATGTTTGTTGTATCATATCGTGAGTAATAGGACATTCTAAATTCTGGCCTTATACCTAATTAGGCACTTAATGGGAGGAAATTCCATATAACTAGTCTTCAGAGGATTCCTTCTTTTTTTTTTACTACTGTATAGGTTAATGCTTGACCACGATCCCACCTGGTGTTAAGTGAAGATGTGGTCGATGATGGTAAAGCGCATTAACCTAGCAAATGCCTATTCATTCTTTTCTTGAAGACGAAATTCCTTCTCTTTCGATTACTATGTATCTCTCACATTGATCGAGATGAAAGGACGCATGCGTCGTGTGTTGTGCTCCCGTGTACAAAACAAAATCATTTATTCTCATCTCGCGCTCTGACTCCGAAATATTCAAATCACCTCTCGCAACTGACCACTGGAGCTCCGTCACATCGGAATTCCATCGAATGTGAGAGAAATCCCAATTGGGCGCCGCGAGCGCGTTTGTCGGCGCGTCTAGATAAAATTAAATTTATAAACCCTAGAAGGATTTATTGTTTAGGAAACGGACGGTTTTGTTGAATGAAATTATGTAAATCATACGGAGATATGGTCGGCGCATGACGAGAATTAAAACCATTGCGACTCACTACATACACACTCCAATGGTTTTTTTTAATGTCTCTTCGGAAACATCGTAATTTTATATTGTGAGGTATCTATAAAGAAAGTTAAAACTGTGAAGGTATGATATTTGTTGGAAAGAGTCAGGACTACAACAGGTTTGTTTCCATAAAATTACCTTAGTGCGTTGTGTCTTAATAATAATTAAGGCATTTCATGCCTTAATCTTCTATTTCATTGTCTCCCAAACATGATACTACCTCAGGTTTGCTGGATTCACTTGATGATGAGGTTTCATAATCTCCAAAAGTCAGGAGACTGAAAACTTTTTGTAATCTTCAACGACAAACAAGAGTTAACTTAGTTTTTAATAGTCTTAGACAACAATATTGCTGCATTGTATTGTGCCTATTGTAGTAAAAATTAATGTGAAAAGTATAAGTCTAGACTATGTAACAAAACAAATGTAAATAAACTTTTACCAACAGCTCTAGTGCCATTAGCATCTCGTCCTAAGAGGATGCTAGGAGCTCTCAGATTCATCAGTATGGGCGTCGCATCTCGGTGCCAACGGCCGCCGCTTCCGCGCACTACCATTTTTTTTCTCTCCACTTCCTCTCATCTAAGATTTAAAAACTTTTGTTATGTAACTTGAAATTTGCAACAGAACATAATGTATACTATAAGGAATTACAGAGAGCCGCTTAGGTGTTCTTAGATGCTGTAAATTTTCCGTCACATCACGGTATTCATTACATTTGATGCACTGTGAAACTTTCCTTTAAAATCAAATAAATTCTCTGTCAAAATTTCCTAAAAAAAAATAGTAAATTTCTTTTTAAATATATCTAGAAAATAGTCGCCTTTAATGTTTATTCAATTCAAAGAGATGAACAACAGAAACGATTTAATCTCCGGCTTCAAATATATATTCCGCGCGTCTAGTCTAGATGTAATAAAATTATTCCAAGAACAATAGACACAGAGTGAGGGATCACTAAAGAGATTAATTCCTGACAGACACACAAATTAACACCAGCTACATACGTAACTTAGGTACGTTTTGTGTATACTGTATGTTGGTATACACCGAGCATTGCTTCGCGGAAGCCCTGAGGAACGAGACCTGAATTAAAACATCCTCTTACGGCGACCAGTGTTACTTGGCACCCTTCTCCCTCCTCTACGAACTGGTAACAGGTGCTTTAGAGGGTTGCAGGTGAAATGCCAGGGACCCGGTTATATTGGCGGATAGTTTGATAGACAAGAGTTACCGTTAGCTGGTTGGATGATCGAACAGTGAATGAACATCGCCCCATTCAATTGTTTCGGAGAAACTCGACGCGCTATTTTCGTTTGGTTCATCGCGAAGATATCGATTTCCGGGTAATTGTTTTGGACCTAGCAAATTCATTTTTGAACTTCTTCTATTAATTATCTAACTTTATTACAGATACTGTGAAAACATTACGTAAAATTCACAAAAAATTAATGTACTCGTATATCCTAATTTCTTATCATGCTTATCTAGTCCTGTAACATGTAACATATAAATGATTTAAGAAAAATAGAAATGGTAATAACGAAATATAAAGAAGTTCGGTTTGAATTAAACAATTTAAATTTGTCGTCATTAATTTATTTTTATGAGTGAGCTGAATAAGATAGCAAAGAAAGCATACTACGATAGTAAGTGATTTCCGAGGTCTATGTTCATATCTGACTCATGGAGATCAACTGATTTAGGCCTACATACCATTAAAGAAATTTTAAAAGAAGTTACTTTGCTAACTTCATTGAAATATTGTAAGATATAGGTATTCAAATTGGCAGCTGAATGGCTATCATAATCATGAGTGCCATCTTCAAACTGAAATTAAACGATCGAAATAATAAAACTTATCTGTTCTTCAACTATATGATGATCCTCAAAGTGATCGTGTTCAAGCCTCCGGAAATCCGTTTTCTGGGAATTATCCTCTCCAGAACATACTTTGAGAAGTCATAAGAAGATCCTCTTTGCATGTGTCTGAAAAATGCGTCTGAAAAATCTTTCTTTGCATGACCGACAATTTCTACGGCCAAATGTTGTCTACCTTCCATACATTGATGAGGCGAGAAATTGGAGACCTACAATTTCTCGCCTCATACTCGACTCCCGTTGGATGTTAAAAAAGTTATGTTAGAAGAGCTTCGGTGTATAATGTGGACAGATAATGGATGTAAGTGGAGTGCTAGTGGCCCATTTCCCCGAAAGGAGCAGCGATAATTACGAAACGTTAACACTATCTATGAAACCATTTCTCCCGAAGCTGCCCGCTCGGCAAACAAACGCTATCTCCCGAACTGGGTTAGGTCCGCTATCAAGATAATGGCTCGATAATTCGTTTTAAAGATAATCTGCCACGAACTGTATGTTTGTTCTACACTCAAGATGTGTCCGAATCTAATCTCATACTCCAAATTGTACTAATTTGGGAATAAGTTACCCAAACTATACCTCGTTACGTCAGTGATTCTCAACCACTGTGCCGCGGCACTTTCGTGTGCCGCCAAAATTTAGATAATCTCTTAATAATAAATATACTGTTATTTTTGTAGTACCTATCTATCTTTACATATCATTTTGTGGAACATTTAAAATTATTATCATAAACTATTTTACGCAGTTTGTTGTTTTAAGTTGTAAGTAAACAATATTTAAGCTCATTTTTTTCTTTGTGTGCCGCCAAATTTTGAAATTGTTAAAAGTGTGCCGCAACAAAAAAAAGGTTGAGAATCACTGCGTTATATTAACTTTAACTAATACTTTAAACGATAGATGTAATCATATTTAATAGAAATGTATAAGTAAATTAATCATCTAGCTTTAAGAAAAATGGTGAAGGTACAAAAGACCAGAAATTCTATTAGCCCTTTTTAAATACATTTTAGAAATAATTTGAACAAATATAAGACCGGAAAGAGGCATATTGTTTGTTACATATCTGCATTAAACTGCAAATATCATGTTATAAATGAAGTGATTTTAAATATTAGATATGCTTTAAAAATTAATAATGTATATAGTACATAGGCTAAATAAATACTCTGTCCCGTGTCACTTGACTTTGAGCTTTAAAAATTTGAAAATTACAAGATCACTTTTAGATATTTTCAAATATTAGTGGCTGATAATAAGAATACTGTTAGAGATTTTAAATGAGCAAGTGATTGTACGGGAGGTAAGTGAACACCGGCACCCATGGACAAAAAGACCTAGGAAATTAACAGACTAATTAATATTTGTTTCTTAGATGTCCCAAAAGCGATTTGACCATAACAAAAAAATCGACTATGCTCCAAATAAACACTTCACCGGCTACCGTTCCGATAAACGACAAGTATAAAATTACCGCGATAAGCTATCAACGTATCAAGATTCACCTAAAATCCAATGAAAATCATATCGGGCGAATGATTCGAGTGTCTCAAAATTCGACGCATTATCATCAGCGAATAATATCCGATCATTGGCGATACGGAGTTCATTTGAAGCGCAATTCATAACTAAAATATGTAAAGAACCGGAGATTAAACGAATTATCTGATAACTTATCCATCTTGTAGCTTACGTGACTACATTGACTCTTTATTAACTTATTTATTTGATAAACATTATTGTAGCACTCAAATTTAGGTTACATTAGTGCCTGTAGATATATAGTCAGTTAAATTAGGACTTGGAACAGAAAAAGAAAATGAATCACACAAAAGAAATATATCAAAACTTACAGAATTTCCTTTCTTTGTTTGATCTTAAAAATTATTCTGAAAAGATGATTATAGTTTAAATTACTTCATAAATTGCTTGTTACTATGTATATTTATAGCTAACTAATCAATAGTAATAAGACACGAACATTTCCCTAACCATAACAATGATGAGGTTAGGATGATATATACTGAATCACATTACGCTCGTCTTGTTGGTTAACTAGATGTAAAGTATCGTTATCGCAGTAAATTCACAAGAACAACTCCCTTCATTTCGGAAAATAGTAATATTTGTACTAATTGACTATAGACGTAAGCGCTGTGTTAGTATTCACTTGTCAGTTAATGTTATTACATAGCTTAAATTAAATATATATAAATATTGTAGATTACATATATACTCAAGGTTCTTAAATGTGAAAGATCATATGGTTTTTATTAGTCATAAGTAACTCATTGTCAGCATCATACTTAAAGTTATTATATATCAAAGATTACATTTCATGGAATATAAATACGTCATTTTACTTGAGACTGCCGCCATCCGTAGAAAAACTTTGTAATTTCTCTAACATGTCAATAAATGTAAGCTTTATTTAAGTCTAAATAGGATAGAAAATCGAGTAAATTAGACTTACCACCATCAAATCGTTGACTAAGGCAAGTTTCCAGGGAACACCGGAACCCGCATCGAGCGCGGGCGCGGCCCTGACTCTCTTATCAGAAGGTTTATTCTGTTACAGTTAATCGAAATATTTAAAAAAATATCATATAACCTATTTTAATAAGACTATTCGTTTATTTCATTATACATATATATAAAAAAACACAAATACATTGGAATACAACAACTAATGCGACTAACCTTACTAAGTTTCTTCCTGCAAACCCACGCAAAGTAAACAACGTTATTAAAATGATAAATATAATAATAAATTCTAAAAATATTTTAAAATATACAACACATATAGTTTTATACATAATATATACAAAATGCAATATAGATGAAATACTATCACTTCGTTCTTATCCTAAAATTAAGGTCTGTCAAAGATATGATCAAGAGCACATGTATATTTTAGAGTATATATTTGTTTGTTTAGTTTACTTAAGACCTAAGGTCTCTGTAGTGGTCTAGGTATCTGTAGCGTTGGAACTAATAGGTTCTTAATTTAATATAAATAAAATGAAGAAGACTACATTAGCGTTTTTATCACTATTAAACAGTCTATGCTTTCGTATTCGTTATTGCTGTATATATTTACTTAACTACTATGTGGAGCTTGTTAGAATGACATATACTACATAAAGCCTCAATATTAAGTCTCATTGATTTAATAATTTCACTAGCTAACAATTTTTTCTACAAACAGTAACACAGTTTTCAGATTAATTGTAGATATGAATTTGTTACAAGTAAATTATATTGTTGTATAGAAAGGATCGTAAACAGTATTCCTATTAAATGGTGGTGATAGTTGTAAATATTTACAGAATGATCCTCACCCGTTATCAGGTAACAACGGTGTGCTCAGGATCGGTGACACTCGCGATCCTCGCTTCGATATCTGAAAGCAATACTTTAACATTTGTATTCAAGTTACACTAACTTTGCACAATTTACATTACATCAAGCTATATAATAAATAAATCGGTAAGACGACGTAAGCGTCGTTTTTTTATTCGGATCCATATTACTTTATTACATTAGAATTTGCCTGAATTGTCTAGGGGATAATTTCCATGCATACACAAAGGTCATGAGTTTGATTGTGTGAAATTTATCTTTTTTACCACTCCTCTCCTCTCCCACAGTACTAATTTTGACCTTCCATATCTCCTTAACCAAGAAAAATGAATGCATGTCTATGCTGCTTTTTCGGTTTAAAGGTTACAAACGTTACATAATACTTAAGCCAACACCTTAATCTCTTATATGCTGATGCAATCGAGTAATAGATATTAAAAATGTATTAATAATTAAATCTCCTTAAAATAGCTACATTTCAATATCCATCTTTACTGTAAACTTTAAACGTAGGTTATAAAAGGTAGACTTAATTCCTAAGCGGACTCTGATAGACAAATCTGGTTGTGGTGAGAATTAGATGTATAAAAAATACGGAAATCTAGTTTTAGTTAAATATTAAAAAAAAAACATATGAATGTGTGGAGAAATAAAGATACAGATTATATAAAGGTAAAGGTAAAAGGAATTGAAAGATTTTATTAATTTTGTTTGTGTATTAAAAAATGGAGAAGGATGTTTAATTACTTTGATGTATAAATTTTCCGTTTTCTTCTTTAACTCTTTTCGAAGTTTAGATATTCTAGATTGGGATCTTCCTCGTGAATAAATGAAATAAAAGGTTTGAGTTTTAGACGTTAGAACATTACATAGACCCTTTCGTTTATTTTATTTTGATTTTAAGGTTCGCAGATCGAAAGTATAACAAAGATTTAAACGTCATATGCTGTATGAAACTGTACGTACGCCTTACTGTAATATTTACATCTTATACTGTTTATACTGTAATGTTTACTTCTGTATTATATTACTTAACAACATACTCAGATTTGGTATGACGGGTAAATTACCTTGCATCTCTACTTGTGAATAATGTTCCGAGTCTCGACAGTGGATATGTTTAGAAATCTGTTTGTATTTACGTTTTAATAGTCAACCGTTAAAGTAATTTAGCAAAGAGCTTTCTTTAACGTACTGACATGAAACTCAAGCTTATTTTTTTGTAATCAAAGTCAAAATTCTATAGTACAGAATATACATTTTAACTACTACACTATTGTATATTACTATATACCTTTTTATCAACCTTCAAAGCAGAACTTCAGTAGATAAACCATTGTTCATATACTGAAGTACACAATTTACAGTTCACTGAATAAATTCACTTTGTTTTTATTTTATTTTTTCCATTTACACACTTGAATAAATATTACAGCTATTGTATTTAAATGTAAGTAAATCTTGTAATGTTTGTTGGTTTTTATTTGTTTAAACGTATGTTACTTCTTGAATGTGTTTATTACACATGTTAAAATTAGTGACAAAAATTTCTTCTGCAATAATTGTTTTCATATTACAATAATAACCTATAATAGATAAGCTTATAGACATTCATGTGTTTGTAATTATCAAAAAAAATTATGATTTATTATATGTTAAAAGTAATTAATTTAACTATTATATTATGAAAGATTTTTTGAAGGATATTTCAACAAAGTCATATATGCCTTTTGACACACAAATGGAGGAACGGATGCTTGTGTCAGGTATTTAATTTGATTAATACATAGTATAACACTTTGAAAATTATGTAGCATAGTTATTTTTAACAAAACGAATAATAAAGTTGTTCTGTATAGCAAGACACCGCCCAACCCCGAATTTAATACAACGAATGCGTACAGTGTCTGCTTTGTTCTCTTAATAATGGAAATATTACGAAATGTTTGTCAAATCACTGTTATTTTTGTTATGTTATTAGCCAACTCGTACTCGGCAAGCAAAATACATAAATAGAAGACCCCCAGTCTGAACTGTGGAAACTTAAACTTATTTTGTTAAATGTACTAAAAAATTTATTCATTCGACTATATATTATCACGTAAATAAACGTAGCTTAACATAATTAAAAGAACCTCTTATGAAAAGTGTATAATTATTTATAGCTACATAGATATAGTACTGTTACTATATTAGAAAAATATAAGTAATGTAATGCTATAAGCACATCAGGGTTTTTCCGTTCCCGATATCTGACGCAGTCGGCTCTCCTTAGAGCAAATCGATCCTAAACAAATAACACAGTTTCAAAACATCACATAAATCCTTTAACGTCATGCGATTTTTTCCCTGTCTACATATATAATTGGAAGAATAACGTCTAAAATCGTTTGTATGTAACCCCTGTTTTTCCCTCGAGAACCATCTTTGTGCTTTCCATATATAAATGTCCTAACTATTTTAACAGTCATTGTAATTTCAACCTTTTGTGATAAAACTTTTAAAGTTATTTTCGCGTTTATGTAATCAGTTTAAGAGAATCGATCTCGTTTTGTGCTCAACTTAAAAAGATATTAAGTGAAAGTGAATGCTTCAGAAATAAATCCAACTCTAAAAATAGGTATTTTAAGAGAATTGTAAATGTTTTTCGCTTGGATAGGAACATAAAGGGAGTACGGTAGAATCTTCGCAAGAGGAACAAGTATTGAAAGAGATTGTATTCAATTCGCTGTGTGGTCTCATTGGTGGAGATTTAAGAGAAAAGAGGTGGAAGCGAGCTATGATTATGTATCGTACATTATATACTTAAATCCATATTGAAATTTACATTTAATAATACAACATTTACGATTTTAATAATCAACACTTTTACGTCAAACCGGAACTTGACCATCTTTGCACACTACTGTTAGTTTTGCGACTTGGCCTGTTAATAAATGAATAGCCTTGATTCCTTCCTTTAGAGAAAGTCTCAGAAGTAGGAATATTAATATACTGTTTATTATTATTACATTAGAAAGAAAAGTACTTTGTACAATTTTTTCATTATTCATTCATATTGTAAACAAGCTCATATATAAAAAGCGATACAAATGTATCAGTTACTGATTTGTTTACAGATTTATTCCAATAGATAAATTTTGTCGTTGATGTTCAGATACCTACTTCTTTCTATAAATCTAAGATTATACCTTTTTGTAATCGAAATATTTAACACTTGTTCAAGAAGACAACCCTGTTTTACCACCCCAAGCCATTTTCTTTAGATCGCTAACAAAAGCGAGAGGTACAATGGGTATGGGTATATTCACGAAATTCATGAAACACGCCTCAGAACACCTCGGCTTGTAAAAGCTTTTGTCTACGCTGAAAGAATCTCACTTATAGTCCACCAGACAGACACTATAGTTATATGTTTATTAATTCCCTCATTACTGTCAAAGTATAAAATTTCTTGTGAATATTTCCTACAAAATATCACATAATTTTTAATTCATAGATTTAAATTGTTATTGCTAAAACATTACTGACTTTAGTCTGTATTACCTGATTGCATCAGCGTAAAAGAGACGCGTATAAATAATTTGACTTAAATAACCCGTAACATTTGTAACTTTTAAACCGGAAGAGCTACATGCATATTCTTTCAGTATAAAATGAAGTACAGGATAAGAAGACGAGGAATCCGTTATAAAACAGTCTAAAGATTCTCCGGTTAATGAAATATTTAAGTTAGTACTGTGGTCGGAGGAAAAGTAAATATCAAAAATTTCGTTCAAATTAAATTCTTAACCACAAAGGTTATTTCTATTTAGATTAATTATAAATATATACATATATACAAAAAACCATCACTTATCTAGTTCAAACCCGGAATATTTGTAATACAATGGCTACACATTACACAATAAATAAAGTTAAAACCATATACATTGCTGTAGTTTTTTCTGATAAACAAGTTCGGTCTGAAGAGATAAAATCCTGAGAAAATCTTTCTGAAAAATCACTAGTAATTTTCTCATTTTCTAAGACTATGGAATTAATAAGGAAGTAACTAGTTGAAGTGTCGAATCTATACACAGTTAACTTATCTAACACGTACAATAAATTGACGTCGAGTTAATTTATCATTAACCATTATCTATAAGAACCGTCGATAAGATCTTAACCTTCATATTGTTATATATTTCATCAGAAGGACATGTACATCGTTATTTATTTTTTAAGTTGTTGTTTCTCATTACAATGATTACTTTTTCTTTTATGTATTACATGCGATATATTTAAATATTGCGGAATTTATTCAATTTGATATACGCTTTTGAAGTCCTCCGAATATAGGACCATACCGTTTTCATGCTCTGAAATTATAACTTGTAAAACCGTAGGATCGATCCCCACTGAGTTTAACCTTCAATCCAATGAAGGATTATATCAAGGAATCTAACGTTTTGCAAGAATTGCAGTTTCTGTGGAAACGTAACACTTTCCAGCACGAATTAGATAGTATGGTGTAGTAAAGGTAGAAACTCTCATTCTGTGAAAGAATGTCTCGAGTCCCAAATGTGGGAACACTATGTGAGCAATATACGTTATGGTATGTTACACTAAACTTATGTTCAGATTAATGAAGACGAAATTTTCCTTAGGGAGAAAATACAGCACATTTTTTAAAGCTGTTTTCTTTGAGTGTTTGAGCTTTTCCACTATTCATCACAATAACAGTTCTTTCTTAGAACGTTAGCACAATAAGTTTGTTGAATTAAACCAGGTTTGATGTTCAGCTCTATGCAAAGGTAATTAAAAAAATTGTTTTCAGATAAAAAAAAAACAGAAAAGAAAGCACCGTGTTATAGAGAAAACGGAATTTTTTCACATTGAAATTTTGAGAAAGTCCTGAAGCTGTTAAAATAGTATAGTTATTTGCTAATAACTTTATAATGGATAAATCGATGAATACTACAAATTAAAGTTTTAAATATATCTAAAACGTGACTGTCTCTTACTAATGAAGTTTCGGTACCAGGCGCTGACTCGTAAGACGGGATTCTCCCTAAACACCCCCAACCAACCACCTTCATTCTCCCTCGACCCTCGGGGGTGTCGGATCAGGGTGGAGGCGATAATTAATATTCCAGCCGCTTTCAGCGTGCTTCCGTGCCTTCTTTGTGGGTTTTACGGACGTAATCCTTGAGTAAATACATATTTTACCTTCTTAGCAAACTGGTACTGAATTGTTTTTGATTTGGCGAAAAATAATTTTAACAATTATCTTATATCATCAAAAGCAAAATTAAGTAGAAGATATGCTTTGCTATTCTATACATAGGGATTGAATATAAAACACAAAAGTCGATTTCTAATTAAGAGGAAAACTAATTCAATAATAATTTCTACAGATTGTAAGGAGCAATAAATTTTGTTTGCACTCCAGGTTCTTTTATTTTTAAATTAAATTAGCCATAGTGTCTATTGGGAGATGGTGATAATGATAAAAGCTATGTTTCTCTGCAACTATAGCTATTAATTTAAAAGAATACTGCGGTAACAACCGACAAAGATGAAACACATGAACAACAGTGGGATGTGTTACACCACCGCACGCCTGATTAACAGCCGCTAAAAAACGAGAAACGAAAATATACTGAACTGTTTACATACATAAAAAAACGAGTTATGTCTTGCATTACATCCTGCTGTAACCAGCTCGCATCAACAATTATTACGATCTAATAAGCATTGATTGAAACAGCATTGCAAAATTGCAGCATGGCGGCAAAGTTGTGCCCGTGTCCTGGAATTCAACTATTGAATGAATAAAGTATAAATTAGGAATGGAATCTTACGGTATACATCCCAAGTTGACATGAGGAGACGAAGAACAATCTTGTCGCTGTTCACAATGGACACGAAGCAGTTGTGAGCTCAATATTTCAGAAACCCGTAGATACCATGCATTGGATAAGTGCCACTGTAGAAATAAAGTGCAGGGATTGAATCACCGTTTTTCCTGACTATCTAAGATGTAGGTGAATCGTGCAAGCAGAAGAGTTAGTCAGCGCAATGACTGAGGGGATGACGGTAAGGTATTTGTAGGAGTGCGCGAGTGTGTGAGAGCATTTCCAATTTAAACTGCAAAGTAGTAGCATAGACGAGATTTCTTTCGGAACAAGTTTAACAACCATTACAATTGCGACGATAAGTAGGCTAATAATTTAATCTGAAAAAGGTCCTTTCTGTAAAATGTAACACAAATCAGTTCAAATTTAGTTTATAACATCTTATAATCTAGAGGAGCAATTAAATAAACTTGACCGCCTTCAAAATGTTGGTATACGGTTTATATTTGGCTTACGCAAATATGACCACATATCCGAATTTCGTGTAAAACTCA
>DWLS01001549.1:0-21256 GCA_018246255.1 Pachliopta kotzebuea | reverse complement strand
AAAAAAAAAAAAAACAAAACCCCAAATCCAACCCAAAAACCGGCCCCCCCAAAACCCCCCCCCAAAAAACCCCCAAACAAAAAAAAAAAAAAAAAAAAAAAAAAAAATGTATAATCTTATATAAGGAAATTAAAATATTGTTATATAAGAAAGCATTTAATAGTAAGGTAAATACAGATAGATAGCGATGATGATAATATAGTACACCTTTCATCATCGAAGGTGGTTACCGCATAATAAATATTCTTAAGTTAGCTTGTTTTTTTACGAATGTTACATCAAAGACTATCGCAAGAAAGATTATATGTACTATAATGCAATGTGTCGTTTAAAAGCGATCTATCTCTCGGCGTGTGGTCCTCCTATGACAGATGTTGGCGAATCTAATGGTCCTATATTGAGCTTACAAAGCGAATAATAGGTCGGAAAAAAAAACAAATCTTGTAATAAATTACAACTTTATATAACACTGTAAATTTGGTGCTGGACTAATAATAATTAACCTTTTTTTCCGACTCTTGATCCATAGATAGAGGAAAGACATTAATAAAGACCTCCATAAGATAATATCCAGTTCACAACACATATATATATGTATATATATATACGTATAAGAACAAAAGGTTTAATAATGTGAAGACGGGTTATATTAAACTTATTAGTTTCTAATTTAAAATAACATTTCCTAAATAATCTAGTGTTATTCGGTACATAAACAAGAAGGGTCACCGAGGTTTCATCCGTTGATACAAATTGGTCCGCAATGCGGGCAAAAATGGCTAAAAGAAATAAAACGTTTACACTCCGACAGTGTGATTGTTAAATATTTTATAAGTAAAGAAGATTTAGACAGGTCGAGATGGAACTTGGGATTGAATCTTTGCGTATTTCCAAGGGTTTTTCCATGTATACTTAGGTCTGCCGTCAATGATCCTTGAATTTCACTTCACAATAAATTTCTTTTGGTAATTTCGTACAACTCAGTAATGAAATCCATCGATTTTTTTATTTAAAATTTTTTTTTTCTTTTTATTTACTCAGTGGTACAGTAAGCGCTTAATGGTAACACGAAAATCATTTCTTGCCGTTTATAATTTTTTTGTATTCGCGTGTTTAGCTGCTATACACACATTGGCTAGTACGAGAACAGCAATCAATTTCGGCTGTGAACATATCCATGGTCTTTTTATAACTTAACACACAAATTAAAAGACAAGTGTTAATCTACTGTACATTAAGTATTATCTAAGTTTTTAGGATTTGGTAGACCTGTGATGTATCTCCCGCTCGAAAAATTACCTTTACTACTATTATCTTCTAAACCAAATTAAAGACACTTCTCTTAGAAAAACAAATTAAAACTTATTCAAACATTACTTAATTCCAGCACCTAAGACAAAGTTTCACTTCGCTCTCATAATTGAGTCAGTAATACTTACCTATTTTTGTTTTTATACAAACATACACATTAAATATTAAGATATTATTGTATTGCACAACCGTCTCATACATAAAATCATTCCTAAATATAGCAGTTGCGGAAAAACTGTAGGAGGTTTACTAACCTCCTACAGTTAGTAATAGGCAACATTTGTGTTGCCTTTTTGTACTATTGCAGTGCTTATACTAGTCAACATTTGTTAAAAAAAATACTTAAATGTTTTTGGTTTATACGGTAATTTTATGTACTTGTTTGTTTTTGTATATCTGTATGACTTATACAAGTAAACAACTTATCTATCTAACTTATCTATAATGTTGATTGTCTTATAGAAATTATAAAGTTTCGCTTACTGCATGTTGAGAATAAAACGGCAACGAAGCATAAAATCGGGAGTGCCGTTATTAAATCGATTCACTCTTCATACCACACATCGATTGCGGTGAGAGTTCACGTTCACGGCATAAGCTTAAGCGCATGGCTTATGACCAACTTAATGGGCGTGAACGTGGTGCTAGTTAAGATGGTATACACAGCACCACATTTCGCTCGTGAACTTGAGACATTAGGTGTTAAATCTTTTTACCCCAATGTTTTCACTAGCATACAGCACCCTTCTAACAAGGACATAGAAATCATCAGCCGATAGACGTACACTGCTGGACATAGGCCTCAACCAATAGTGGAGGGATTTGGACTGCCTCCCACCACGCTGGTACAATGGGAATTGGTGGGGAGCCAGAGACTCGTTTAATGATCAGCAAGTTCCACCATGAGCTGGTGACACCTCGACAGGCAAGGCACTGTTTGAATACTTTTAACAATCAAAATAATTGCGTAAAGTTTACCGTCAAATCAATTTCGTGCTCGTTAATTCGATAAGTAAAAAAAAAAGAGTAACTTGATAACTTGAAACGCTCGAATCGGTTAACATGAGGCGCTTTGAACGCGGCCTGTTCACTTTTCCATTCAATGCCTACGTTGCGTAATAGTCGTGCTCTCAATCGCATCGGATTCTGCTTTTCGTATTGTTTGAAGCATGAGATAAATATTGACTTATGTGGAGAATTTTTGAAAAGCCATATTCTCTGATATATGATTAGATAACTAATTAATTAGTATAATTATACAACCGGTTGGATTAGTATAGACGTGTCCAAAGACCAACGTCCATAGGCAATGGAATGCTAATACTCATCATATACGCATAACTGTTATATGATTAACCAAGACTGCGATCGCTAGTGTTACTAACGTTATGAACAGTTACAATCTTTTAGAAGATTAAATCAAAGGTATAATGCGGTAATAAAACAATAAGGAAATCATAAAATAAGGCTTCATCTCAACAAACGACTTAAAATATTTTCTCCTTAGCTAATGAAAAAATTTTGTAAAGAAAAATAGTGAGATTTTTTATAAAGGTTTTGATGAAAATAAAAGGTATCGAAGAATTTTTTTAGTTTTGTCATAGAAATAAAAGTAAGTTAACTGAATGAAAATTTATGTGATCTTCGTCATACTGTGTTCACGCTATTAAGGGTTAAGATAACATTGGCTTAAGCTGAATTAAGCAGCGTTTAATTTCATTTAGCTTATCAACCTGGTTCAATAAGTTTAGATATATTCGTGTATATTAATTTAAGTTTTTTAAATTTTTGGTTTCAAGTATCAGTTCGTCGATTTCAGTATTACGTCTTCTAAATTAGTTACAACCTGAACAATAAAATCTATACAAAACACGTGATTTCGATAACAATAAATATCAATAATGATTTAGAAATGTGGTATAACGTAACGCTTCATTATTTGTAAATCATTCTTACGAATTCAACGATAAAGTTGCAAAAAAAATATTGAAATTATGTAATACAAGTTTTTTATAGTAACGCGAAAGTCTAGCTCTTTTATAAAACCTTAGACACGTTTGAAATGTACCAACTCGGTACATGTAACGAAATTGTTTCCGTTACGAACCGTTATTTAACGTTGCTCAATATCTAGACTAAACGGCGGTGTTATTATTTATAGTAACGACTAAATACAGCGATAATCGCACATTAAAATCTCGTTCTTTACGGAACTGAATGTAGATCTTTAAAATCTTTACTTCTCAAAATACGAACGTATTCCTCCACACAGTACAGTGATTCTTTTACAGTAAAAGCAGTGAAAATCTGGAATGTTCTTCCTCATGATATCCGCGCCTGACCCTCCTTACCTATCTTTAAGAAGAGATTTAAAGATAATAAGATCTAGATCTTTATCTCTAGTTGTATATTACATATTTATTACTTTGTTTACTTGCTATATATTTACTTATATGTTACTGTTACTAGTACACGGTATACCTACACAAATAATTTAAATAGTTTCTCCTTCCTATCTGTGTATGCCAGAAGAGAACTCTTCTTAGGGTTAAGCTCACTTTTGTGACAGTATGAATGTTACTTTTATTAAATAGTTTTGTTTTATATATAAACGTCTAAGTTTGCATAAAGAACAAATAAGTAAATGAAAATCAGTTCTCTACTGGTAGGTCTCCGTTACCGGGACCGTTTAGATACGTACCACCGCAGCTCCTACTTCGAACGAAGTTATAGTACTATGCAAATATTACTGTATTCCAGTTTCAAGGATGCTGTATGCTAGTGCAATTACTGGAGTACCGAGACTTGACAACTAAAGTCTCAAAGCGACGAGCGCGATGTAATGCGGTGTATTTTACCAGTACCTTGTTATGAGTGAGCGTATCACTTTCCATCAGGTGAATCTTGCTCATTTCGTGGCCTAGTCGAATAAAAAAAAATATAAATAGACTATTCGGTTGATGGTTCCACTGTTGGGACTTATGGCCTACTGATAAAGAAAAAATCAAGACTCATGTGCAGATAAGTATATGTTATATTTTCATACAAGCTATTATTTACAGAACTTGGTGGTTTCCTTGTGTTATTTTCCTTCACCGGAACTAAATGTTGGATACAAACCTTCTCCATTTTAAAACACTTCCAAATTAAGCTAGAAATATGTATACTACTAATACAATAAATAGTATTACGTATAAGCGGTATGTGAGAAAGAAAATATATATTCAGTGTAGCTGCGATAACTACATTTTAAGAAAACCAAATAGCTACTGAACCATCATTTAATAAATTTACTCCTGTCAAACCCGCAGTTTTATCACATTTTTTTAATATTCTCCGATACAACAAAACTAGCTATGCTTTTACGTGATGGTAAGTATACGCTTGTCATAACATCGCGGCGTTGGTTAAGATATACACAGCACCATATTGCGATCATCGCCTTAAGATGTAGGTGTTAAGTATCGTCACTACACTAATTTCACTAGCTTACAACTCCCTTTAAACTGGAACACACTAATGTTCGCACAGTACTGTTCGTCGGCTGCAACAGGAGCTGCAGTGGTACTAAGACAGTTTTCGGTAACTAGGTGTCTACCTATCACCAGATAGGTTTGTTACATTATGCTTGTCGTCTTGAAACACAATACTAAATCTCAATACCCTAGTAATATTGCTAGCATACAGAACCGCTCAAACCGGAACACAGTAATATTTGTCAGCTGCATTAGAAACTGCTGTGGTACCTACGTAGACGGTCTCTAAAAAAAGAGACTTACCGCCAACTAGTTATGAGAGGAATAAAGTTCAAGTATTCCACTAGACCGAATACTTACTCACTGTGAGTTCAACGTATTCCTCGCTTCCTTTTTATTATTATCATTACTCACTCACTCACTCTCACTCTCTCAATCACTGTATCTTCATTATCAATTATTTGTTTTAATATTGTAATTATGTAATTCATACAAATGATATAACTGTAACAGTTACTAGTTGATCAATTATAGCTCGACCTTGTTTTACTTTTTTTCAACAATAGCCCCTACAAGTATTTCAAAACTAGCGACCTTGAAACACTTAATCTCCGGCACTTGTTCTTGTTGAATGTTGCTTAAATATATTTTACGTTATTGGGCACTACAGCTTCAGGTTCTACTTCTACTGCTAATATAATATCCAATAGTATAATGTCCAAGATTTACTATATTTTAGTTTGAAGGGTATGGCATTTAATGAAATTGTTGTAGTAAGAATTCTTTACAATTTCCCTTAAGCCGAGGCGGATAATATCTTACTGACTATTACATCCTACTTTCTCTGCGATCTTCATCAGCTCGGTAGTCCGTCCCACTCTTTGATATGCTGATAAATAAATTAAAATTATATAGTATATTACTTTAATACATAATACCAATATTTTATGAAAAGACACATTCTTTGTTTACTTAAGATATAAAAGACAGTAAAACGTTTCTTTTATTATAGGAAAATAAGCTGCTTTCTTTTTGTTGCATCATCTGTTCATAGAAGATAACTTAAGTTTATCAATCGTGTCCTTCCAATTTTGACCTGGATTAAGATGGTAAAAGAGGTTTTATTGGAAGGTGGATGAAGACAGGGGTATTTGTCCAATTGAGACTTACTTCTAGCATATGATAAGTCTGCGCCATCGCATGCATACCAGTTTTTCTTTTACGGAATTTGTAGTAAAAAAATGTAAAGGAAGGTTTGATAAAATTCCAACAGGGTTTATCATTTTGTACGTATGCTGTATTTTTAGATGAATCGTGTCCATGCCACCGTCTCCTGAAAACATGCATTAAGAGTGTCGCTCCTTCCGTAATGTGTGAACATTAATTCCCGGCTAACGTGTTTGTAAATTCCCGTCTAGACATAAACCCGGCATTAGTATACGAATGTAATTACGGAGTTAATATTAACAAGGATACGCTAACACCCACTAAGTACTGAAGGGGCTCGTAAAAATGATATATCATCGGGTATTATGCGGGACCATGTGGCTATGCGACTGCATTGCGTTGTTTTCGTTTTTCATTGCCAGAAACAAAAAAGAGAGAAAGCTAATATATTTACTTCGTTATCTGTGTCACTGTAACAATCTTGTTTCAATAAAAAAACAACCTTCTTAACGTTCACACTGCAAATTATAATGCATTTATCATACAGAGAAAGAGATCATTTCCATTTATCTAACATAAAAGAAAGTATTTTGAACATTATTCAAGTGAAGTCATGTCTATTCTTAACAGTAACATATGACGTTTAAATACAAATTTCCCAGTCAATATTAATAATAGAATAAGAACGTCAATTCATCTTTGAATACTATTCAAAAATTAGTACGATGTAAGTATGCAAGAACTGATGATTGCCTAATAACAATTGCTGAACTAGAGTTCTGTCAGGTCACCCTGTGCGAATTTAGAGAGCGCCATTCTAACGCGAGTGGTGGTGTCGATTAGACAGCAGTCGCTGTTAATGCGATGTCAATACTATTATAAAGTGAAAGAAGAGTTATAAATAAAATGGCCAACCTGAACTGGGTCCCGCCTGACGTGAGCGACATCTGCGCAGAATCCGTCGCACCCTTAACTCAGTGTTCGCAAACAGGATTCATGTTCCTAACGTTAGTGGCCCGGTTGTTCGGTGGCTCCGCGGATAAACAATTCCACCTACCTGTCAACCCTTACACACCACACCACGGACTTGGTTATCTGAGCGAATCTGTAAGTGAAGTATCACCCTTATCTCATCTAGGACCGGATACATACAATCACAATGTTGAAACGGAACCGAGTGCGCTGGGACCGGTCGTGGAACCGGATATACTCACAACGAAATACCAAACACCGCAGGGCTATCCGACGGCAGACTTTTACACGGGGCCCGAATTTGAATTCGAATCTGGGACGTTTTCGAACCCGTTTGCTAAATATAGTAGACGCGGGCGCGATAATAATGAACGGCGGAGCTACGTTGACAGTGAAGTAGGCAGCTCCGAGAAAGTGACAGTTAAAGACAATGATAGTAAAAAGAATAGGAGACAGAGACTAAAGAGAAGCTCTTTGAATGAGTACGACTTCATCATAGTTGGCGCCGGGTCTGCTGGTTGCGTGATTGCTAACCGACTGTCTGAAGTTAAAAAATGGCGGGTATGTTATATCACTTTGCGTTTATACTTTACTGGTGGTAAGTCTCTGCAGCCGGAGACCACATAAATACTACCGCAGTTCGTATTTCTTCCGGGAAATCGTAATGAGCAGTCAGTACCGTGTTCCTCTTTTAAGAGTGCTTTATACAAGTGTAATTACTGAATAACGAGACTTAATTCCTCATACCTTAAAACGATGAGCGCATTGTGGTGCTGTGTATACCATCTTTACCAGCGTCACGTTATGGATAAGCGTATCACTTACCGTCAGGTGAATGTCGGGCTCAACGCGTAGGTCAGATATAAAAAAATCGTATTTATGTCAAAATGTGTTTTAAAACAATTTTTCATTATAATACTCGAAATATAAGTTGTTACTTACATACTGTATGCAATAAAATCTGAATAAAGAGTTATATAGTATACTGATATACTTAAGCAAGTTATCACATTTTTACTACTTTTTATTCTCTAATACGCAGTCGTGTGAATATCTCATGTGTACTTGAGAATGTGCACTAAAATTTCTATTTGTTGTTACTGAAAAAATACTATCACTGCTGTGTGAAACAATAGGTGAATTGTTCTTTACAGTTTATATTGTCTCCGTAGATATTTGTTTCGTAAGGCATTGTTTCACTGTTAACTACTTATTACCGATACAGTTTAGTTGGTGGTAACCTGCAGTTAAGACAGTATCCCACGGAAACTTTAATGAGTAACAAATCAATTTTTATGAGAAACTTAATTATCAATCATTTAAGAAAAGAACTAGCTTTTGAGATAACTATGAAGTGACAATAAAGTAACAAGAGCTAAACATCATATTCTTTTTTATTTTTAAATCTTTATTGACAAACCTAAAATTAGGATCTAACAGGCGGACTTAACGCCCATGGGCATTCTCTGCCAGTCAACCTAGGAGGTGAGAGATGTAGGTGAAGTAAGAAAATTGTCTTCAAACCGTAAAAAATTGTGTTACCTGTATATATTCATACTATACTATATAAATACCAAATAAAATAAAGGTATTTACAAATGTATGAAAATACATATATATCTTTAATCTAATATGTATAATAGATTATAGAACTTTTTTATTATATCTATTTAATTTCACTTAAATAAAAGTGTTCTAATGTTTAATTGCTCCATAACAAAAACTAGATGATGTAGAATATGAACAGAGAGGTCATCCTCATCACTTGGTTCAACAGAATAAATAATAATAATTAAAAATTGTGTATCTAATTTAGATATTGCTGCTGGAAGCTGGTCCTGAAGAACCAGATGTAACCAGTGTGCCCAGCTTAGCACCAGTTTTAGGCAGATCCAGCATCGACTGGATGTACAGAACCCAACCGGAAGAACTAACATGCAGAGCTCAAAGAGGGGAGACATGCGCTTGGCTGAGGTAAAAATTATGACCTACATTTTATGATACATAAAAGATATTTTATTTAAAAAAAAGTCTTAAAAATATACAAGATTAAAGAAGAATATGTAAGTAGTTGATTTTCAATGAAATATTAACTTTACACTGTCGGTAACTTAAACTTTTTTCTTTCTTATATCATGTTATAACATTTGCTTCGTTTTGAACTATTCTTTTTCTTTCCCTAATTATACTAAGGAATCTGTTTTTTTTTTATGTTTTCAATATGATATTAATCATTATTTACACTTATTTCTCCTCTAAAAATTATAGCGGACGTGTAATGGGTGGTTCTAGTGCAATCAATTATTTAGTGTATATGAGAGGCAATAAAAAAGACTACGATGATTGGGAAGCTTTAGGTAACAAAGGGTGGAGTTACAAGAATGTATGTATAATGTTTATTAAAAAAGAAAAAACATGTTAGAAAATTTAGTTATTATACGTTTAAATTATTTGCAGGTTCTTCCATATTTTAAAAAATCTGAAAATAATCGTGATATAGAAGCTACAGACAAACGTTATCACGGATTAGATGGGCCATTAAACGTGGAAAGATTTTCTAATATTGATAAGAATATACCAATGCTTATTTCAGCATTTAATGAAACTGGACTACCACTCGTAGACTTTAACGGTGAACAACAGATAGGTACAATGACAACACAAACTACCTCACTAGACGGAATGCGAATGTCAACGAACAGGGCTTTTGTGAGACCAATTAGAATGAAACGGTACAACTTAGATGTTACAACCGACGCCCAAGTTATGAAGATACTTATTAAACGAGGTAATCTTAAAGCTTATGGTGTAAAGTATTTAAAAAATGGCGTTTTAAAGACAGTTTACGCGTGGAAGGAAGTAATAATCAGTGCTGGTGCTTTAAACTCTCCAAAAATTTTATTACTCTCTGGTATTGGCCCCGAAAAGACTTTAACATCGCTTGGCATTCCAGTGTACAAAAATTTAAAAGTCGGATATAATTTGCAAGATCACGCCACTACCGATGCTTTTTTAATGAGACTTTCCGATAAAACATCAACTTCGCTTAATGGTGAACAAATATTAAAGGAAATATTAAAATATTATAAACAGAGAGATGGATTATTGGCGGCGACTGGGCCACTACAAATAACTGCGTTTATAAGAACTAAATATGCAGATGATGATGAGACTGTTCCCGACATACAATTCCACTTCGATGGGCGGAACATGAAAGATTTTTATTCAGATCCTACATCATATTTAGCTTCTAGCGTTTTACCGTTAGCTTATTACGATAGCATCAATGTTAGACCTATTCTTTTATTGCCAAAAAGTAGGGGTTACCTTACCTTAAACAAAACAAACCCAGTTTTTGGTCAGCCTCTTATATACCCAAATTTTTTTACTGATAAAAGGGACGTCGATACATTAGTTGCGGCACTGAGGTTTGCTATCACATTGGAGAACACAGAAGCATTTAAGAGAAACAATGTACAGTTTATACGAGTACCGGTTAAAGCCTGCGAGAACTATAAGTGGGGTACTAACGATTATTTCGTGTGCTTGCTGACTAGATACACTGCAACGATTTTCCATCCATCGGGTACATGTAAAATGGGACCAGAGGAAGATGAAGACGCTGTGGTCGATCACGAATTGAGAGTATACGGAGTAAAGAACCTCAGAGTCGCTGATGCATCTATAATGCCCAACATAGTACGGGGAAACACAAATGCTCCTGTTATCATGATTGGAGAAAAAGTCTCTGATATGATAAAGAAAAGTTGGAAGATTTAGAAATTTGTTTTAATGAAACTCCCTTAATGTATATGATAAAGTCAATGTTTTACTGATAATAAATTATTGCGTATTATACAAGTATTTTACTAAATCATGTGTTTATTACTGCGAAATTTTATTTTTAGTTAAAATAGCAGGTATAGACATTTTTTAAATTAAGTATTTTTTCTTTAAACTCTTAGTAACTGGTAAGTAGTTTTCTTAAAATTAGTTTACTTATATCACTCTATATACATCGTAGGTATAACAGTTTTCTTATGTATTTTATTTATAGGAAATATTAAGCACCTATATGTTGTGATACCTAATAATAATTGAGTACCTTATATATATTAATTATTAAAATTATTAATTGCACATTTACGATATTAGCCTATAAGTAATTTGACTTAGTGAATTGAACATTACATAGTCTAGAATATTAAACATAGTTTAAATAGATAATATCTTTATAGAAAACACGAATATATTGTCATTTTAATAAATTTGTTTGTTTATTGTAGTTGGTGGATGGTACATAACTTTAAATTATCTTTTTTTAATATTTAATGTATTAATTACAGCGGAAAATCTATGGGCGGATCAAGTGCAATCAACTACATGGTATATATGAGAGGAAACAAAAGAGATTACGATTCATGGGCGGAAATGGAAAACTACGGATGGAGTTACCGAGAGGTACATTTTAATTATTTCTTTGATTTAATAAATTACATATCAGTGCAATATAAAGAAAAAACACGTAAATTTTAAATGGTCACATAATTGTATTAAATCTCTCAATGTATCTATCTCCTGCTTTATCACATCTTTGATTTTTTCTTACTATTCGTAATATACTTCTTATTAAATAAAAAAATTAATACTTCGGAGAAGAATTAAGGTATGGAGTTAATGATCCCTTATTCATCTTACAGGTCTTACCATATTTTAAAAAGTCAGAAAATAACCAAGATATTGAAGCTCACGATGTTTACTTCCACTCAAGCAAAGGACCTTTGAATGTCGAGAGGTTTCCTTACACAGATATTAATACACTGATGTTGGTGCAAGCGTTTAAAGAGATGGGATTACCTGTAACAGATTTTAATGGTCAAAGTCAGATTGGCACTGACATAGCTCAATCAACATCTAAAGATGGTCGAAGAATTTCAGCAAATGTGGCTTACATTAGACCTATTCGAGAAAAACGGCCTAATTTAAAAATCGTAAATAATGCCTATGTTACAAAAATATTGATCGACATCACAACTAAAGCCGCTATAGGTGTTCATTATGTCAGGAAAGGCGTTTCATATGCTGTATTCTGCAAAAAAGAGGTGATTGTAAGTGCAGGGCCTTTAAACTCTCCTAAACTCCTAATGTTATCTGGAATTGGGCCAAAATATCACCTAGAAAGTCTAAATATACCCGTACTAGCTGATCTGAGAGTTGGTTATAATCTCCAAGATCACGTAACAACAGATGTGTTAGTAATACAACTATCAAATAAAACATCAACTTTAATTGGCGGCGATCAATTGTTAGATGAAGTATCTAAATATCATCATCAGTATCCTTCGAAATATGGACCAATGTCTGCTACTGGTACTCTAAGTGGAATTGCTTTTATAAAGACCATGTACACCACAGAAGACGCCCCGGACATACAATTTCACTTTGATGGAATTAATGTGCAGGGTTTGTATTCAGATCCTACTAATTATTTAGCTTCTAGAATATTCCCTCTGTCATTTTACGACGGTATAGCAGCTAGACCTTTACTGCTAACACCTAAAAGCAGGGGTTATGTGTTGCTTAATGATACAAATCCTGTTTTTGGTCAACCTTTAATATATTCTAGATTCTTTACGGTCAGAGAAGACATAGAGCGGCTTTTAGCGGGAATGCGATACGTTATAAGTTTAGAAAATACAGATGCGTTTAAACGAAGCGGTGCGAATTTTATTAAAACACCTATAAAAGGGTGTGAATCGTATGTATGGGGTTCGAATGACTATTTCATATGTATCCTTATGCAGTACACTTCAACTATATATCACCCGGTAGGTACTTGTAAAATGGGTCCCGCTTGGGACCGTGAAGCTGTAGTAAGTCCCAGGTTAAAGGTTTACGAAATAGAACAGCTCCGTGTTATAGATTCGTCAATCATGCCCAAAATAGTCAGAGGTAATACGAATGCACCGACAATAATGATTGCTGAAAAAGCTTGCGACATGATTAAAGAGGAATGGCTTTCAGATTAAACACGAAAATAAGAAATTTATGTTTTTATTAAAGCAAATGAAACATAAAATACAACGTTGTGTAACGTCTTTCTCTTAAGAATATTTTTCTTATAATTCATATTTCTGTTATGGTTTTGTTATTAAAGGCATTACCAAATTCATTACCATTACATATTACTAATTTAATATCAGTAAGCGTCTCTTCCTTTTTACTACACAAGTTGTCTGTATATAACTATATAAGTTAAAAAAAAACCTGTTCTTTGGATAATGCTATAACTATTTGATCCATTTCTATACTTTTATCGCTAATCTCGCTAAGAGTTTTGTGTTTTCTTAATTTAGTATATGAATATTGTATACATTAGACACCGGCCTCTTTCCCGACAAGTCCATCTAAAAGTTGTCTGGAAGGCATTAATTTTAGCAATAAAAATAAATATTTAGTAGTATATGTGTTGTGTGCGAAATGTTCTATCCTTTTCTATTTAATGTTGCCATTACCTATAATTAAGCAAAGGATAATCGACGAAGAATAAAATCTGTACCGTAAGATAAATGATTATGAATATTCATTGCAAATAAACAATATTTGCTTAAACAGCTTACGACTTCTTTATTTTGTGTGCCTATGTTATTATTTACAAACTATATATTTTAACCTGTACTATAAACTATATATTTTAAACAGTCTTTTATTATAGTATGAATTATTTATGGAATACGAATTGATTAAAAATACTAAGCTCCATAACCTTTGGTCTAAAAATAATATTATACATTTAGTTCCGTGTAAATAACTTTATAAAGGAAAAGTTTTAACTGTTTAATTTTCATCATCAGGAAAAATTTCAAGGTTTACCTTTTATACCAATGATTGACCATTAAAATTAGTACCTACTCTTAGTTGTCAGATGCGCTCTTGTAAATGTAAAATCAATATTAATTGGCAACCCAACACCAACAAAGTTAGTTCGTTTTAAAAATTAACTCTAGTTTAAAAGGTGTTGGAATTAACAATGAATTTAAATTGTTTATTATACCATGTGTTCTATTACCATACGCCATATATGTCTCATATAAAGGCGAAATCTTATTTTCTCGTATGGTACGTCAAGACGTTTTTCCTTCATCATCGTTTCCCGCATCGAAGTTGTTACAGAACACTTAGAGAGTGATTTATTGGTTCCGTCCTCTCGAGTTTATATCCATTTTGTGCTTCAAAGAAAGGTTCTTCAGTGAGAAAATTCAGGCTATAAATCTTATTACACCGTCTCAATTTAAAGTGTTGACTAATCTACTGAAAGAAAAAAGATAAGAAACATTCATTTGCAATTCACAATGCAACTTTATTCGTACGTAACCAAAGAAGAGATAAAGTTTCCTTCAAACACTTCGTGATCTCTTTGATAGAAATATTTTCGTTGGTACATACAGATAAAGGAATGTTAAAGTCATCTATTAATAAATCTTTTCACAATTCCTATCTGATAAACTAAAGCTTGAGTAAAATAAATAATATCAAAGAAAGGTTTGCTATAGCCAGAGAATTACTTGAACTCTCGCAAAGTCTTCGCTCGTATTGTCTAAAGTACTAGAAAAGTAATCCTACTTAGAAGTCTTCGGAAAATTGTGATGGTTAATTATTGTTTGATCCTTATCCACATTGAAGAGTACTTTGTAGATTATGAAGTCCAGTCCTTAAGTAAATATCAATAGAAACAAACCATAGGTACTGCAGTTGGTTCAGTGGTCTTTAACAAAGCGGATGTTATCGTGATTCGTGCTCATCCTGCTATGTAAACACTAATACAGATCGATTTAGGCCGATATTTGTCCACAGACAATCGTTTGACCATGATACAGACGTACAGACAGCATAATTAATATAATCCTCCTAATGACATTTGTCGAGATTTAAGGTATCTTACAATTAATGATAGATAATGGATTGGTGAAACATTTATAAAACAGTGATAGTTTAGTTTGCAAGGCTACGATTCAAGCCACTTAGCTACAGCTTCTGGAGAAAGTATGAGCAAGGCATTTACCTGATCTTAAGAAGGGGCTGGTTAAGATGATGGTAAGGTGGATGGTGTACACAGCAGCTCATTGCGTTTTTTGATTTGAGACATAAGGTGTTAAATCTTATTATCCCAGTAAATTTTACTACCATACAGTACCCTTTAAACCGTATCACATTAATGTTTGCACAGTACTGTTTGGCGGTAGAAATAGGAGCTGCAATGGTACCTACCTATACGGTCTCCGGCAACAGAGACCTACCAGCAGTACAAAATTTACATAATAGTTATATTTTATAATAACAATATTCCTCTCCTACCTCCCTTTACTTATAAAGTCAGAAGTCCAATTTTGATAATTATATTTTTTAAGAGTCTACCTTAGATTTAATTTCTATTTGTAATCTTTTCTCTGTTATAGTCATAGTAATAAACTTTCACCGTTGTTATAGAAGATCCATCGACAATGACTGTGTTTTACCTAACTTTTTGTATCAGAGTAAGTTGTAGTATTTTAACTATTTCTAATTTTGAAAATTTATATATTCTAAAGTTACTATTTGCGGAAAAGCAAATATTAATAAACAAATGTATAGTAATAGCATATGATTGAATAAGTTATAGTTAATCACAAATGATTGTATGTGTGAATAGTTGTTTTGAGTTATCTGCTTTAAGATTTTATGTCCATGGGCGCTAAATTTCAAAATTACAAGAGATTTGTGAAATAACATAGTGATAGGAATGGAGTAGAATGTTGAACAGTACGTGTTTGATAACGTTATTATGTGTAGTGTACCTGTTGCAATGGATATATTTGCAGTACAGCTTCGCGCCTAATACCACACAGCAGGTATTAAATCACGAGGACGGACGTTATAAATCACTTGCCTACTGTTCTATTGCGTTGTTTGTGGGAATCTCGACGCTATAAACCATATTTAATCGATATTATGTTTATTTCTGTACAACATGAATATTTAAACGAAAACATAACTAAAGCAATTAAAAGTTTTAATAAATCGTACAGTTGACCATAAGAGTAAATAGTTTTATTTCAATCCTCATTTAGATTGAGTTGAAAAGAAACCTATTTACATACAAGTTTATTAAGTAGCTCTTGTATAGAATTATAAATGTTACAAAATTAACAAACATTCAATTAGTATTTTTTTTAATCCTTTATTATAAGAAATTCATAATAAGGTATACAAAAGTCAGACTTAATTCTAGCAGGCATTCTCCACCAAGCAACCTTTAGAAAGATAAAATGTTGTGGTAATAACTAAAACTATGAATGAATATAAATGAATTTAAAATGATACAATTCGTACATAATAAATAAGAACAATTTCTGAAATAGAAATTGAAAGTGAAATTTCTGTTTGTCAAAGCAAAATACTTAGCAACAGTAAACTTGAGCAAGTTTTGAAACTGATGGTACAAAGTTTCGTCAAATCTTAATTATATCCGTTATGAAACTGCAACTGCAAATACCTACTCGAATATTAGCTTTGCTGTATAAAACAAATGTTTTCTAAGTAAAAAGAACTAAGTAGTCGTAAGGCGAGGATATTTTAATGTAACATTACATAAATCTAAACGGCGTCCTGACCCCGGCGCGGGTCTCCGTAAACGTAATGAATGGGGTCGGGTTAGAGTTTTAATGTAGTTTTAAACGGGGCCATATATGTGACGTAAGATTTACTTGCACCCAATTCTTATAAACTTACCGAATGTTTTTTAACATAAATCTATTGAATTTTATTCATAACTTTATAACAATGGTGGTAGGTCTCTGTTGTCGGAGACCGCCTAAGTATAACCAACTACAGAAAAAAAAAAATCTCCCTCCAACTATACTTTTACTTAATAATACTTACAATTAAGCTAAAAGGTACCTATTCTATTACTTATTTTATCAAATATCCCAATTTACTTCTTTAAAGAAATTTCCTTGAAACTAAACTTTTCACTGTTATTACTTAGAAGATAAATACCAACATTTCAAACTACAAATCATAATTTTGTAAGGTTTTTTTAACTGTCATTTTCTTATTACTACTATTATTTATTAGTATAATTAAGTATATTAAAACTAACTACTATTAATTAAATCTTAGTAATATCAATCAAATTTAAAACACTAGTTAATTGCCGGTGGTAAGTCTCTGTTGCCAGAAACCGTATGTACAACCGCAGCTCCTATTGCAGCAGACAAACAGTACTGTGCAGACTTTACTGTGTTGCAGTTTGAAGGGTACTGTAGCTAGTGAACTTACTGAGGTAACGAGACATAACTCTCAAGGCGACGAGCGCAATGTGGTGCTGTATATACAAGTTTAACCAGCGCCCCGTTGTTATATGCAAGCGTATCATATACCATCAGGTGAAAGCATTGCTCGTCTCATCGCCGCAAAAAATCTTTTGTAAGTAAATTCAATGCCTACAGTAGTGAATATAAATTTTTTAAAATATTTTTAACATCAACAATATCAATAAAGCTTTTAAACTTACATCTATTGTAGGCCGGAAGAAGATTTAAGCGGTTCACTACACAGAATACTTAGGGAACAAACTTATTGAAACTGTGCCGTCGAGTCTTTGCTTTTATATAAACTTCGGAGATTACGTAAGTTTTGAAAATGAAGCGCCTTATGACATAAGTTTATCCGACGGAAACAACACGGACGTTTAACAATATTTAACTATTAAAAAAATAAGGTAAGCCTATTGTATAATAGTAAGATATGTATTGTTTAAAATAGCTTCTTTTTAACATAAGTTGCAAGATTTTGGAATCTCCATTCAAAATACAAAGGATTCATAAAATTTTAGCAAATATTCTGACTTTCTTTTTGGTGAAAGCAACGGAAGCTATTATTCAGATAATTTTTTATTCGACGAGACGAACATAACTTTCACCTGATGATAAGTGATACGCTTCTCTTGTGTATACTGAATATAATAATATTAAGGTGCAGCAGTGGACACCCTAATGGGTCTAATGCCCAGACGCATCAAGTTGAAATGATGATGATGATGATGATACTGAATATATACACGAAGTGATGTTCTTTAGGCCTATGCCTACCGGTGGACTGCCGCAGGCTGTTGATGATGATGATATTGAACACAGATTAGGTTTATTTGAATTACCAAAATTCTAAATTTCAGGAAATTAAAAATGAGAGTTTTGTTAATTTAAAAATTATTTTCTAAGTTCAAATAAGTTGAGACAACCTTTGGTGATAATGATTCCAAAGATCAAAGATCAATTGTTACCTACACGATGTTGCATATTCTTTGCTTATTCAATTCTAAAAGGAAATTGTGGCGCTGTCGAATGCACAAAGCGCTAGTAGATTCGCTAAACTATTCCGTTTCCGGTGGACGATAAAGTCGTTATACAAAGTACGCTACTTTGTGATTTGTCCCGGAGCATCTCTTTAGAAATTCAAATTTCGTTTTCCGCTGTGTATTATATTTGAATGATTTAGAATGTTAAATGGTTAAATTATTCTGATGGTAAATCTCTTCGGTAATAGTCAGCTTCTGCTCCCGGAGATCGTCTAAGTATTTCGTTCAGATCTAGTTACTGGTGGTAGATCGGTTTTACCGGAGACCTGCCAGAGAGATACCACCGCAGCTTTAATATCTACCGCCAAATAGTAATGCGCAAATATTATTGTATTCCAATTTGAGGGTTGCTGTATGCTAATGACATTACTGGAGTAACGAGACTTAACATCTTCCGTCTCAAGGCGGCAAGCGCAATATCAATATGTATATACCATCTTCATAAGCGCCACGTTGTTATGAGCAGGCGTATCACTTAATTTTACGTGAACACCATCATCGCCACGTCAAATAAAAAAGAAAAAATGATTTTTGTAGCGAAGTGCGTAAATTTTGCTATTCAATTTCGAAAGGCGCTGTAGAAATCTGTGCAGTAACAAAGCTTGATATTTTATGTCATAAAGCGATTTGGTGCAATGTCAACATGGTAACTGGCACCGCATCGTAATAGACATTGGTATTGTATACAAAAATTAATATAAATAGTTCGAAACTATGTCAAGGATTGACATAAAGAACATATTCATAATGCGTAATGTATTTATGGTGTATGAACATGCAAGTCTGCTGACTCGCACATGGAAACATTTGTATGCAAAGATTCAAATTGAGCTTAAAAATAAAACCATGTTGTATGTGCGTAATAACTAATTAAATGATGTATAATATAATTCTTCATGCTCATTATCAAACAAGCTTTCAATTACTTTACAAGCTAAAAAAATATGGAGTTATGTACTAATGAAAAGTGGTTGAGTGCGCAATTATTCTATATTTAAATACATAGTCTAGAATTATGACTTAAAACATGCCAAAACTAGTATTTTATGTATCTTATATAATACTTATACGGAAATCTATATTTGTACTATTATAATATTTTGTTTTTAGACTGATTTGTTTTATTATTTTTTATTATCATCAAAACTTTAAAAGTACCTCATCATATTATGTCCTGGTTTTTGTTTATCTATTTCAATTATATTCCCTTATCCATTTATACTGCAAGAAAGTGTAAATAAATGAATGAATTATAAATCACCTTTATCACAGTTATTTAACCAGAATTGATTAAGATCGCGTATAAAATCTGTTACTGTAATTACCGTTGCATATAAGCATTACATTATTATCGCTTACGTAAGCCGCAGTATTGAATCTCAGCTTCGTATTCAATTTACTGACGTAAGCCTAATTACTCTTCCGGTTGTTAAATGAACTTGAAATATTCGCCGAATTTCACGTCTGACCATTTTCCTTTGATTACAATAAATTTAAGTTATACTTAAGTGAATTTATGATAACTTCAATTCATTTAATCGTGTGCTACCCCAGCGGAAGAATTTTTAATGAGAAATTGGTTTTACTATAAACTAACAGAGGTCATATAAATTCTAAGTGATGGTATTCAGTTAAAATGTAGTCACTTAAAGTAAGTGACATGTAATTAAGTAAAGAATTAAGTAATGAAGTTGAAAACACATAGTACAACTAAATCTAGTAGTAATGCTCTCTCAACGTAAATTGTTAGCAATATATTAATACTACCTTGTATTTGGCAGTAAGAAGTAATTGGTAATAAATATAAAACTTTGTTAGCGTAGTTTGTTTTTAACTTAAAAAAAACATTTTAATAATGAAAAGACAATTTTTTTAATAACTTTATTCATATGTATATATATAATGACCACCAAAATCGGTAATACATAGAACTGATATTTATTTTCCTGTGTCTTCTTTAAAGTTTTAACTATTCAATATTTGAAGTATTAATAATAAAGATTAATTAATTAATAAAATTTCTTTCTAAAATAAATATTCTTACTACATTTAAAATTATCATATAGTTGTCTTCTGCAGCCAAACAGTAATCTGTAAAGCTATAACCAGTTAAATTAATTTACCATCTTTGAAGACGGCGAACGGAATGTTAATGAGAAAATCCTAACAAGTCCGAAACCGCTGTAAATAGATTAGTTGTTACAACGGGAATTATTATTGTTTTTAATAATAAGCGACGTGAATTCAATATCTACGTAAATTGAACGTCAAAATAACTCAAATCCCATACGGTTCCGATAAGTCACTTGAGTGACAAGAAAATGGCTGCGCGGCACAATGAAGAGCTATTTGAGCGTGAAATTGAATACGTCCACTGGTTTTGTAGCGAAACACAAACAACATAATACGCATTGCGATATTGGATTAAATTTTAAAAAAAACTTAACACCTTATTAAACAGTCTCTCCGTTAAACCAGAAACCGACACAAATACCAATATGTTTAACTTGAAATATACTCACCAGTAAACTCCATTGTATTACTAACAAAAGACATAACTAGGAAACTGTTTGAACTATACACAGTGCCTATTTCTACCGCCAAATAGTAATGTGCAAACATTACTGTGCTCCGGTTCGAAGGGTACTGTATTCTAATGAAATTACTGGGGTAAGGAGACATAATACCTCACATTTTAAGACGAGCGCAATGTGGTACTGTGTTTACCATTAATATGGTTAATACCAGCAACATGTTATAGGCAACTGTATATTTACCATCAGGAGAAGACCTTTCTCATCTCCTCGCTTTAAAAGAATGTAGTATTTTCACTTAGTACTTTAGCTACTACATACTGACAGCTTGAAAATTTTAATGATGGTTTCACATATTTAAATATTTATAAACTAAATATATTTATGCGAAAATACTCATA
>DWLS01001548.1:0-21257 GCA_018246255.1 Pachliopta kotzebuea | reverse complement strand
GAGCTGCTTTAATTACCTGTTTAACTTAGAGTTCAAATTAACTATTAAATTTAATAACGACAGGCATTGAAAGGCGATATTATAGTTTTATTTCACTCGTAACAAAACTTTGTTGCTACGAAGAAAGTTTAATCAGAAGGAGAAAAAGTCTGAGCTTTGGATGGTTTAAGTAAGGTAACTTAACATATTGTTAAGGTATCATCTTCTTCCGAAGGTCAACAATCATTAAGACAATTTAGACTTTAGATATCACGGCTGTGAAAAGAACGGGTGCTCTTTTTAAACCACTGGAGTAGGATTTGTCACTAGGATATTCTTTTCCAGCCCACACTTCTCTTTCCCTGAATGTTTTCATGTACAATGAGCTGTAGATGTACGTATTTTATGTTTCTCATTATGCGGCTTAAACATTCTAGATTTCTCTTCTTTATTGAATATAAGACTTTTGGTATTTTGAATATATCTGGTATATTGTTTTTGGATAGAAATTCTCCTGTACACCTATATTCGGAAAGCTTCAACTTTCTTGGCCATCGTTTCTGTGAAGGTCTATTCAACTTAGTTCAAGGGAAAAGAGAAAACAACAGCGCGTAAGTCTGAAAGCGTTTCACGTTATTTCGCGAGTATTGATTTAACATAATTATAATAGCTCAAAGCATATGAGTATAAAGTCGTAATAGGTTAAAATCTCACAAACTTAGTTATCGCTTGGCGTGCGTACGTTATAAATATTTGGAGGATGGTTTAAATACGTACTACGTGGTGGTCGTTATCGGGACGCCGCCGGAGGGTCCCCGCTGGCGGTGCAGGGGCTGAGCGGGGCGGGGAGGGGTCCGGTCGAGGTCCGGGCGAGTGGCAGGCCAGAGCTCGGCGGCTACAAGCAGACCGCGTCGATTAACGGCGGACAGGTTCACATCGCCAGCAATCGCGCAGCACGCTCAGCGACAAGTCATTCTCATACTCGCAAAGCAATCAGCTCTATTATTAGGTATCTTGTTAAACGGTACATCAACCACACATAGATACATTTTTTGTAACCCATAAGTTAATAAAAACCTTAGTCACCATATGCTGTGTGTTGGGAAATAACCACGTTAAGGCAGTGTCATTACTATGGAAGATGATAATTTTATTTTCAATTTATTTAAACTTTATTGATACACCTAAAAAAGGATCCAAATAAGCGGGACTTAATGTCTATGGGCATTCTCTACCAATCAACATAGAAGGTGAAATGTGAAACATAAAAGAAATATGACCTACGCATACTCATATTTACATATACATGATATGATAGAAAAAGTAAAATTTCCAAAAATTCCTGTGTACCGCGGAATGATGGGCTATAGGACCAGTGGTTAGCCACAGGCAGTAGTACATTTATCCCTATGTGTATATACTATCTTTTAAACAGAATTGGTTTGCTATAAACTTTTGTAATTTTACATTACTAAATAAATAGCCTTTTGATATTTAGACTCAATAATAAAATGCACCACGGTTCAATATTTCATTGAATATATTATTACTATACATATACTCGGAATTAATGAACTACGACAAAAAAACAGACACGTTTTCCTTATACACTTCTTGTAACAAAAAAAAATGCTTCGTCTTTTGTAGCGTGCTATAATTCAGTGGTTCAACAACTCTACTGCTGTAACCGCGTAAAGATATTTCAGTTCAATTCTAGCAGTTGATTACACACATATATGGTAACAATATTTTTAATGAAGTTTTAGGCAGGACCATTAAATATGGAGGGTGAAGAAGATAAAAGGATCTGTAAACAAAAAAAATATTTTTTTTCGATACGAACAATGCGTAAATAACACGCTTTCCTTTAACGTGTTAGTTAGGATGGTATACACAGCACCACATTGCGCTCGACGCCTTTAGACAAGATGTTGTCTCGTTACCCCCGTAATTTCACTAACATACAACACCAATCAATTTCAACACAGTAATGTTCGCACATTACTATTTGACGGTAGAATTAGGAGCTGCAGCGATACCTACGTAAACGGTTCAAATCACCAGTAAAAGTTAATTGAAAATGTATTAATATTTGAAATACATGAAGTTAGGATAATAAGATAGGACGTTAATTTAGTAGTAGACTGTATAACTTACCGGTAATAATGTGGCAGTAACTTAACTTTGTATTTGTAAAAAAGTTGTTTAGACTGGAATGCAGTTATCTGTGTACATTAGCTTTATAGATTTAGATTCTGCGATGGTAATTGATTGCAGCATCAATAAATTCTTGTTGGTCATAGTAGGGTCTCCAAAATAACATATGAAACAATATGTAAGATATTTAGCTTTGGCTTTTTTATTATTTTCGCCTAATGACGTAAATCAGGGCTATATTTGCCTTAATTTCTTATTACTTACTGTTTAATTCTATTTTTATGAGGTCTATTACTATAGCTCTTTTCATTTTACTTTTCCTGCTCATGTTTACACTGAGATTGTATACTTAATGTAGAAAAAAAAATTGTTGTTATTTGTGTTTATTATACCTTAGTAGTTACTTTGATACAGCTTATAACACGTTGAACGGACCGAAACAAACAGGCGGCATGGCGAATTAATTTTTTTTTGTTCATTGAATAAATCATGTACAGGAGACTATACACGACAACGGTATGAAGTCGTAGTCAAGGTTAAAATTTAAAAAGACTTAATGTCGGTAGAAATAAAACCGGATTCGCGCACCTCACATAAAATTACATCATCTCTTCACCCAACAGAAATAGACATGTCATACATTTTGAATTTCGTCCTGTAAAGAGAAGGAAGTTCTTTCCTAGCTGCAGACGGGGTAAAATATTGTGAGCTACAGCATCAATTGCATTATCATCCTCATTAACCGATAAACGCCTACTGCTGGACATCTGTCTCTCCCTATAATCTCCACTACGATCGGTCCTGCACTGTCTGCTTCTAGCAGTTTCCATTCACCAGATCGACGGTCTACCTCGTGGATCTTCCAGAACAGTTTATAAATACGCTACCGCCACTCTAGGGCCTTACTTCCATCGGCTATCAGTCCATCGAGCAATGTCCTGCCATTGCCACTTAAATCTAGCAATCCTTAATGCTATGACGGCAAATCGCAGTATATAATCTTTAGTATATTGAAAGCATTAAGCTATATAATATTAATTTTGAATACATGAAAGGTAATGAGTGAAGATCATAGCAGTCGAAAACTGTTCAAATACTCTAAAAGAGTAACAACAGAAGTAATTAGCGCTAACAAGACCCAGAAAGTAAATGCATGGCTGAAAGGAATAAAATGATGAATGAAGTGAAAGAATTAAAAGAAAAAGATAGTAAAACTCCCTTACCAAAAACACGATGGAAGAATATAAAAATGTAAAGAATTATGTAATTAATAATAATTTCAATTCAATAACCGTAGGATTGCATTTGCGCGGTTCATGTACCTCATAAGCCGTTGTGTTTGCTTGTAAATTCATTGTTAGTATAACATTTAGCTGTCTTGCAAAGCTCGGGTTTCCTTATCTCGAATTTATGTGCAGACGTGACCTGCAGCTTACTTGCCAACTTTTCCTGTCCATCCTAGCTCAAGAACCAACCAAAAAATACTTATATATTTTCATTACAATCACGATATGATAGAAACAACTCATTCGTGATTGTCATTCGAGTTCGTAGAGGGTTAATTTCAGTGAAGACTTCCGTAGAAGGACGAAGGTTATGATATCAGAGAAGTTGTTTGGAATGATTCCTGCCTCTGCCTTCCATCCGCAACACTTGGATGACTTATTGCCACGTATAATCATTTTATGGAATCGGTTATCATCAGCAGTATTACTGAACTTGGGGGCCTTCAAGAAAAAAGTGTACCACTTTCTACTTCATTGTCGGTAATATAGCCACGACCTCACAGGTGTTGAGACTGTCTATGAGCATCAGTGATCACTTTTATCGAGTGTACTGTTTGCTTCTTGGCCCAGTTTCCGTATAAAAAAGATTTTGCCCAGATTATTAAGCCGAAATTGCGATGAACGAGTCTCGCTACATATAGTCAAAAAAATGCTTGGAAAAGCAAATACGTTTGTAAGTTTTTTTTTTTCTTAAAATATACGTCAGCGTTTGACCACGATCCCATCTGGTGTTAAGTGATGATGTGGTCTATGTTGGTAAAGGGCATTAACCTAGCAAATGCCTATTCATTCTATTTTTGAATTGATGGGTGCACGGCTGCCTCAATAGGTTTTTCTATCGTGGTGATGGTATGGGATTGCGGAAAACTTTGTGTTAATAATAAGAACGATCTAGTGAACGTTTGATGCGTTGCTGATAAAACATCACAGTTTATTACAATGGCCGTTTCCGCTTCCCAAGTCCGACAGATTATTTATAACTATTAGCCATGTTTATTTACATCTGATGCACTTCCGCTGCGATGAGCCAAACGAATTATCTCCAACATTAATTCGTAATAGCCTAGTTGCTTGAACGCCAGTCTTCCACTCCGAAGCTACCGGGTTCGAATCAGGCCTGAACTAATGAATTTTTCAATTTACGTGCAGTAAGTATAACACCATCTAATGTGCTTTAAGCCATGTATAAAATCGCGTGGCTGTACACCGTAAAAAATATCCCAAAATAAAAAAAATATTGTGTATAATGTGTGAAGTATTAACATAAGAAATGAATCCTGAGTACAAATTTAACTTAGCAGTATTTGTTAATTGTCATTGGATCCAATTAGCACAAGATTGTATTTTGTAGAATACTTTACAAGAGACCTATGTCCAGCAGTGGACGTGTATTTATAAAGATATTATATTCTTGTCATCATCATACGTTAAAAGCCCACTGCTGGAGATAGGCCTCCGCCAAATATCTCCACTCCGATCGGTCTTTCGCTGTCTGGATCCAGCAGTTTCCTTTCACCAGATCGTCGATCCATCTAGTTGAGGACCTTCCAGCACTACGTTTACCGGTACGCGACCGCCACTCCAGCACTTTAATGCCTCATCAGCCAGCTCCTATGTGCCCAGCTCATTGTAACTTAAGTCTAGCACTCCTTAGGGCTATGTCGGTGAACTTATCTCCTCTATTTCTATAGACTGATTATTAACATCAATCAAAATTACCATATCGATTACTTCAGCAGTAGTACCACCGTAACAACTATTGCAGTCGGAAACCAGTGTGCAAACATTACTCTGTTCAGCTTTGAAGGCTACTGGAAGCTACTTATATTAAATAACTATATAAGAACAAAGAAAGTAACGTTGTATAATAATAATACTGCACTTAGGTTATTCCCAAAACTTAAACGATATTCTGATAAGACTGTGAATTCAACTAATTAAGGATACCACTAACAGCATTGCGCTGACGTCATCACTATATCTCGCAGATAAACCGCTCAACAAGTGGGATACATTCGCGAATGAAAAAAGAGGCAGAAAACACATATTGTTGTCGGTGTTTCTAATTTATATTGTCATCAGTTTAAAAATAAACTCAATGTAGCTGAAGTTTATTAGCGTCATGTACCATGGTACATTTAGTGCCACGTGATGTACTAGCGCCCTGAAGCGAGCTTTATCTCTATACTTCAACGTGTATGGCAAGCCCTAATCGTTTTATTGCCATCTCGTTACTATTCTAAACCGTTTTATGTCCACAACTAAACCTGTCACGGTATTCGCATAAATTTTGACCAACATATTTTTTTTAATATTATATTTATAACATTAGCATGATTCTTTACTCATACGTGTTACTTGCAATTTGTGCTATCTTTCCTTTCTAGGCGTGCGTCCGTGCAGAATGGGATGTCGCTATGCAAACTTAATAGCTAACATACGTTGGCCATTAGGTTAGGATAACGACATCCCATTCTGCATATATATATACACACATGTACAGACGTCCAATGCTGGACATAGGTCTCCCCCAATAGAGAGGGGATTTGAGCCGTTTCCCACATCACTGACCGAATGGGGGTTGGCGGGTAGCCAGAGCCTCGTTTTCTTATTAGCAGAATTTACTACGAGCAGGTGAGGTAAGTTTGGGTTCTGTGAGTTGTATGGGACCCCTTTTAACCCGTAACCATTGTTATGATGTTTAAAGCATCCGTCCAACCAGAATACAGTACAGTCTGGTGGTGGAAATAGGAGCTGCAGCGGTATCTACCTGGACGGTCTCCGGCAAAAGAGACATTTAACTTTGATACATATATAGTATATTCGTTATATTTCGTATGTAATTTAGTAAATGTAGTTTCTGTGAACATATGAGCTCGAGGCACACTACGTTTTTTAATTCTAAGAACGTTCCTCGCTCCTTATCAGTCAGAACAATAAATTGAAGCGGGTCGTAAGACTTAACGATACATTTTGTTTACTACAATACGTGTTATCTACAGATTCATTGTTGTTAATGCTTCAACTTCGATGACTAAGTGGCGGTAATGGGAAACGGAAAGAAAAACTCGACTATTAACGGATTTCCAGTTAAGAATGTGAACAGTAATTTTTATCAAAACAATTCAATATTTTGAGGATTTATTAAAAGCCTTTGATTTTTCTTACTTGACTTGCAGTTGCCCGTTGCATTCACAACTAAAAAAACTAAAAAATAGTATAAAATTAATATATTTAAAAAACTGATACTGTAGCAATATATAGCATAAGTTGGCCATTAAGTTGGCAAAGCGACATCTCATTCTGCAAGGATGCACATCAAGAAAGGGAAGATATTAGTAGGATACCCTGCTATATATATATATCCTACTATACCTATATATATATACGAAGACTAATCTGATTACAGCAAGGATACTTGAATAATACTGTAAAATATATAAATCATCCCATGATGAGTTTATAAACTATTCTACTACCAAATAGTAATGTGCGAATATTACTGTGTTTATAAGGGTAAATAATGCTATGCTGTACGCTAATAAAATTACGAGGTTAACGAGACTAATGTCACAAGGTGATTAGCGCAATGTGGTGTAGAGCATCATGTATGCAAGCGTATCATTTACCATCAGGTGACGGCCGGGCTCGTTTCGTCACTTAGTTAAATAAAAATAAAGAGTTAGTCGAGTTGACTCGTACACTGATATAGTAGTGTTAGTTAACCGTCTGCAAAGTCGGCGCGAAGATTTGCGGCCTTCGTTATGTTTTCTAAATATTTTAAACTCCACTTAAATATTATGATACCAAAGGACGGCCAAACCGAGAAGTCGCCGCCAGCGAATAACTGGCAATAAAAGAAAACAGCCAAGAGAAAGTAAACGTGAAATCTTTATAAATGAGTCTTCTCTGTATATATTACTTTACCCGTGTGCTGTGGTACGCGCTCAAGTTTTTATCGCTGGCAACCCTCGAGGTGGCAATAAAACATCCAAGTCAAAATTATTATGTATTAAGCGCCGCATCAAGGTGAGCAGGCGGGTTTTCGAAATCCATACATTAACGAAAATATTTACTTCCTAAAACTCTGACGTCTAAAGCAAAAAGCTCAAAGTTTATGTGATGAGTTAACATATATTTTACCAGCCGACTTCCACTACTGGACATAGGCCTCCTTTAATAGTAGTGGGATTTAAGCTGTCATTCACCACGCTGGCTCAATACAGGTTGATGGGAAACCAGAGCCACGTTTATTTTAGACGGTGCACCACGAGTAAGTTAGATTGACTTGGGTCCTGTGCGCTGTTATATGGATCTAAGAAGTCGATGGGACTCCATAGAACCCATATTCAGTGGTGATTTATTTAAAGTTTTTTGTTAAGGATAAATCTTTATTATACTAACCTCATCTTACATCAATCTTTATTAACATGGCAATTACTGGTGGTACGTCTCTTTTGCTGGAGACCGTCTAGGTAGTTACTGCCGCACCTCCTATTTCTACCGCCGAATAGTAATCTGCATTACTATGTTCCGGTTTGATGGGTGCTGTATGATAGTGAAATTATTAGGATAATGAGACTTAACACCTTGTGTCTTAAGGCTGCGAGCGCTACGTGGTGCTGTGGACACCATCTTAACCAGCGCCATGTTATGGGCAAGCGTATAACCTCATCGAATAAAAAAAATTAAGTATAAAAGTCATTAATATTTATTGCTTCACGCCTTGTTACATGTAACATAAAAAACTTAAGAGTTTTGAAAATTTTATGTTATTCTAAGAAGTATAATACAAAACCTCCTGTCAACGATATGATAATGAATGTTTTGATCGCTAACGACTTTAGCCTACCAACTAAAGTTAACCATTATCTGAGAGCGATTAAGGAGTCACACAGCGGCGCTGCTGACGGTGAAAATAACAGCCCAATTTAGTTGAGCAAGAGCAAATTTCCGACTACAGCCACTAAAGAATACTAATAAGCAAGCAAAACTGCGCGATATTCTAATGAAACCGAACCTGTTCTATTGGTTGCATAATGAGAAAGTATTGGCATGTCCACATCCGTGCGAATCCTTGCTCCGTGACCGGTGAGGTCACCTTCAGTTTTCCCAATCATGGGATTAGGACGCAATGTTACGTGTCATATTCTCCACTGTCCAGAAAAAAATATTACGGAACACAGCTTGAAATAAGTTTCAGCAATACCAAAAGGTAACCAAAGTTTTAACTGTATTTTCGCAAACAGTGACAAGTTTTACATTGGTAACGAGGTTTAACTTATATATCTATGAGCGCAATGTGGTGCTATGTAAACATAATCAACGCTAAGTAAACGTTCTGCTCGTTCGAATGAGCATACAAAATATATTCATTCATTTACAAATATTTTACAAAAAACTAATTGTAAGATATTTAAGACATTGTTTGTTTGACAAGTGTAGTCTGACTCACAACAGTTCAAACGTTTGTACGGAATTATTTATTGATGATTACCAATGTAATAGAACTTACTTCCATTCGTTGAAATTTCCAGAGATATTTTTTAAAGATGACATTTTCCCATTTACACTCGATCCTCCAACATTATATATTACATAGTTTTCAAAAAATATTACTTCAATGAAATGTATTGTTCGGGACAAAGCCAATGATTTATATACACCCTCACAACGGTATACTGTAAATTGAAAGCCAATAAAAAATTACAAAGGCAACTGTAATTTAAAAGCGATTGGTAAATAATTAGTTAATATCTAAGAGGCAGAGAAAGGCTTTGTGTTTGCATGATATTGTTTGATTTCCCGTTATAGTTCGTGAACACTGGAGGCGCCGTTGCAGGTCACATGTCAAGAATTACCAGCCACCTATTCGTGAATTATAATTTTCCATAAAATACCATAGTTTATATTTATGAGATAAGTTAAGATGCAAGTAACAACACCTACAAGCATCGCTCGATGTATACCATCAGAAGTACTCGAACTGTAAACACTAAGGCGCACTACACCTGGCGATGGAAAAACGCTGCCCTAGTCAAAACCTGCGTGCTGTACTTAATTTTCGAATTTTATATTAAATAAATATGTACTTAATATTGATAAATGAAACAAAGAGCATGTTGTCTTTTATATTTCCTTTTATAAGTAAAATATAAGAACACAAAAACAAACAAGTTCTGCGATAGTTCGATAACATAATTATCGCTGAACGAATAATACTTTGCGCGCACGGTTCTTTACTTCTTTACATCTTCTCAAATCAATTATAAATTAAAAAATATAGCTGTTAGGAAAACTATAGACAATTGAGTTGTATGACAGTTCAAAACAGTGAGCGCGGCGAACGGGCGGAGGAGGCGATGGAACAGCGTTTACTTCGTTACATAACTACACGGCCTTCGGCGGACCAGTGTTTACCATTCACGAGAGACGAGCGGACGGGCTACTGCACATCGGCAGGAGGACAATTCTAATTCTACTGTGTCGCTAAACATCGGTTACGACCCATTGTTCCGTACGCAGCCACTGGCATCGCGTAACACGTACCTACGAGAACGCAACGTACACTCCGCCGAGAGCGCGCCGAGCGGCCGCCGTCTGGCGCGGCGCCTTCAGCGTCCGCGCCGATGATGCTGGAAAGTAGGTCCCTGGCAGCCCGGGCCGCGAACTCGTTTAATGTACCGTTCACATGCTCCATGTGCCCCGGGCCTGGCGCCGGCAGACGCTCCTCCGTCACCTCCCGCCTCGCACCTTCATATGCCTCCGCGCGCCCCAATTAACTTATCGCCCTCGTGCAAATAGCAATAGCTCAATGACGGACATAACAAAATTAGTGCTATATTTGTTTAATAACAATTAATTATTTAATGATAACGCACAATGTTTGTTTATTTGTTACAAATAATTTTCATCGGGCAATACCGTCCGCCGCCGATCATTGTCATACAATAATACGAGTACATATAGAGTAGGGCAGGAGACGGAGTGAGTTTCGTTGAATCACTTGTGACCGGCTCCATCACTCAGTACGAAGTCATCGATGTAACTTTCAAACAGCTAACGGTAAACAGTGAGCCGAGTAAAAGTCACTTATATGGGTTATTCATATTAATGTCGGCGTGCAAATTGTACACGAGTGTTTCGCGAATTTGCGAGCGTCGAGTAGAAACCATTATTTGTATTGGCGCCGAAGCGGGGCGAGCTTTAAATATGTATGCACATGTTTCATATAACATTTATGTATATTAACTTATGATATATTTTTGAATAAATTTATCAAAATTGTCAATACTAGCTGGCACTTCACAGCGAGAGATAATAAGGTTTTGTTATGTAATATGAACATGAATTATTAATTATTTTCCAATTTATAATTTTCCGGATTTTACTGGTGAAAGATCTCTCTTGCTGTCTAGGTACCATTGCTATTTCTACAGCCAAATGATATTGCAACATTACGGTGCTCCGGTTTGAAGGTTGCTGTATGATAGTGAAATAACTGGAGTACGAGACGTAACACATGTCCGAAGATCAACTAAACCATGTTATGAGCAAGTAAATCACTTACTATGAGGTAGTGACCTTGCTCACTTCGTCGTATAAAACACCTTATAAAAGATACTTATGGGATAAGAAATGAAAAACAAACTTCTCAAACTCCAATAATGAGGAACGGTATGTGATGAGTAGACTTTCTTTAAGTGCCGTATGTACATATAAATATGTATACTTGCGAATTCGTGTGGAGAATTGCTCTTGTCGGTGTGGCGACGTCAGCACAGGATACCGACGTGCCCTCGATAAGTTTGCAAACAAGTTTCTCGCAGCCAAATATACCTTGTACCCGAATATCAAAGCCTTCGTAAGAAAACAAAGCACAAAACAAAGTTGCACACTGTTTAGTATGTGACGCCGTGTTTTTATTGCAACCGTTTCTTTTATACTAAGAGGTTTGGAAAATCTGTTTTTGTTATTTTAAAACAGACAACGAAATCGATTATTTTTCTCTAACTCAAATTAAACAAGTTGGGTGTGGTGTTAAACCATAATTTTTATTTTTATTCAACTTATCGAGGAGACCTTTAACAAGTTTACCTTATGGTAAGTAACCCGTCGATAACAATATAACTCGATGATAACACTATGCTCCTTCAGAGACAAGATGGTAAGTCTTTTAACCAGTAGCTTCTATTTCTACTGTCAAATAGTAATATGCAAACATTACTGTGTTCCGTTTTGAAAGGTGCTGTATAATAGTGAAATTACTGGGGTAACAAGACTTAATGCATGTCTCAACACTATAACAATACCACATTAATGGTAAATAACACATTGTGGTGCTGTGTATACCATAGTTCTAATATTACTTTCTTCTTTATAACCAATTTATTTCTTACATAAGCTAACCAAAGGGTTCAACATTAATTGAGATAAATATAGTTTTTACTCTCAGTTCTAAAACATACTATAGCTGGAAGGTAAAATAATCTACTAGTTTCGTAATAGAAGTAAACTTAAATTATTTCTAAATCATCTAAAAATTCTAAAATTTTAATTAAGCATGAAAAGCCTGCAATAATATAAATGCAAATAAACAAGATCGTAATTAATATTGCCGATAGTATGATTATTTGAAGGTGTGACAATATCTAAATTTCCTTATTCTTCATTAGCCGATAGACGTCCACTGCTGGACATAGGAATTCTCAGTAGTGGGAGGTTTGAGCCGTATCCCTCCACGTTGGCTTAATGCCGGTTGGTGGGGAACCAGAGCATCGTTTGTTGATTAACAGGATGCTACACGAACAGGTGAGGTTGGCTTGAGTTCATGATGTTTCCGAGGAGGTCGATGGCTGGACGTGGTTTCCGGCCGTCGTGTTACTCACTACAGGTGTTGGAGATTGCATAATTCAGCTCCCGAGACCATACCAGCATAATGTTAGAGAGGCCGCGGTTGTGTTCCGTACGGAGATCCTGTGTCCTTTTCAAACGCTGACGACGACCGCCGACAGGGTTTTAGTGGATAAAAATCTCCGCATAACCTTGACTTACCTCCAGAAGGCAAGGTATGTTTTCGAAGATTCCCACTCGAAAAAAGATTCCATGATATGTTCGACCTTACGCTTCTTTCCTTATTCGATGGAAGTTTATTTTAAAAACTTTTTTAAAACATCTAAAATTAGGGTCCAATAGGCGGACTTAATGTCTACAGGCATTGAGTACCAGTCAACCTAGGAGGTGGGAGATGTAGTAGATGAAGTCTGTAAGTTAGATTTAAAGTTTAAAAAAATATAATCATAACATGGTACAACTTACTTATACTTACATATACATACACTGTTTGTATGTATAGTAAATAGTAAGTGGTGTAATAAATTCTTTAAATTATATCTCATAAAGTAAAAAATTTACCTAGATCATGTAGATGTACGTAATTGTGAGAGATGCGTTTGCGCAAAGCGCGATGGTACCGTGCTGCTCCAGGTGTGTGTCAGTGAACTGACATGAACATGTATACGTGATGCGCCAATACGGACGGAATATTGTAATCGTGATAATTATAATGTGCTCGTGTACGTACTCGTACATGTGTTCCGCAAGGTTGTTACGGATGCGGCTCACGATACAGCGCGCCGCAGCAACCTTGCCGCCGGAGGCTCTCGACACTGAGCTGTCAGCGAAGAGTCACAAAGCGATGCGCCCTCGCCCAGTGTTCGCAGCTGATGTTATTATCCAAAATAACTAAAAATAATAGTTAACAGCCCAAACGTACTTATTTTAATGGACACTCGATCAGCGAATGTTTTTAAACATTATTAACCGATATCTTATAAAGATGTTGCAAGATTAATCATCATCAGTTAGATGTCTACTACAACACATAGGTCTTCCATAATAACCAATCCTCATTTGAGCTATGTCCCGCTACGGTGGCCCACTGCGAGTTGGTGAATAGCAAGAGAGAGATACGAGGCTCTGGCTCACCACCGACCCGCATTGGGCAAGTGTGGTGAGAGACGGCCCAAATCGACTTTTGGGGGCAGACCTATGTTGACCAGAGGATATATACCGGTTAAACAAAAACTGAATCAGCGACGTTCGTGTTACAAGACATGCAATTAGACGACTGAACCCCCACCAATATAATTGTCTACAGATTTGTGAAAGCATAACTTTACATTTTGCAAAATGCAAATGTTCCGCCACAACACGTGTTTGTTTTGAAAACAGCAGTCGGAATAACGACGCCCGAGATACAATAGTGAATGGCGCAAATTGTTGCCGGCGTCGCCTTATGTATCACTTAGTATATGTAGCTCCTTATAACAGGTGCGGCTCCCTTTCGAGATACCTGTTAACCCATAATTATAATACCAGTACAACACATCTACATAAATGAATACACAGATAAGAAGAGTTAATAGACACTAAGTTAATACGTTTAACCACCATAGACCACATTGCCACTTAATACCAAATGGGATCGCAGTCAAGCGTCAAAGTTAACTATTATTTAATTACAAAAATATACGTATTGAAAATAACATTTCACAATCGTAAAATAAACTCCATAACCAGACTAAAAAAAACCTACCCTCGGGCTACCCTCGGCATAATTTCCGGGAAATGGTGGTAATTATCAACCAGAAGTCCACTTCTGGACATAGTGTTAACTGAACACAGTACGATATTCGCGCCCAGAGGCTCAAAGTAGAACAAATACTCAGTCGCATTTGTTGGCTCCTTTTATATCTCATTTGGAACTAGTCTCTTTCTGATTGATTAATAGTCGTTGCCCGTTGATTGGTTGCTTTCTCCGAGCCTTTTAGTTCCTATTAGTTTCACAGAGGGTGCAATTGACAACACTTTAGTTCCCATTAGCTTTGCAGATGACGCTACTGGCACAATTGCGAACAGTAGGTCTTCCCAATAATGCGAGAATTTGGGTCTTCTCCCACCACGCTGGCCCAATGTGGGTTGGTACTTGATTTAATTTACACTGTGACCGATACCAACAAAGTAGGCTAGCCAACTATATTTTAAGAGTTTTTAAATTCTTCTAAAGTTAACCTTCTTATATATTGGATGCTAGGTATCCCACACAATAGTTTACGAGATCCAAGCCAATCTCACTTGCTCGCGGTGCAGCCTGGTAATCAAGAAAAGATGATCTGGCTCGTTACCAACCTGCATTGGGCCAGGGAGGTGGGAGATCCAAAATCACTCCTTTATTGGGGAAGGCCTATGATCAGCACTGGACGTTTATCAGCTGATGCGAAAAGATAACCTTATTATACTACATTGCAATACTATTGTTATAAAAAAATTCCAGTTTCATCGGACGGGTCACCTTTTTGTATGTATGGTTCCTTTTCAATGATTTTCTTATCCATTGTTTTAAGTTTCGACACAAGAAAAAAAAATGTTGCTTAGTTATTTTTATGGTCTGTAAAAGCATACGCCCGCTCACTGACGGCCGTCGAGCTTATTGTATTGTAATAATTGTAAATATATCTCAAGATTTCCTCATACAATTAGTATGATTCAAAACATACAAATTATACCATTGAAAAAAACAATCGTCAACAACTTAAGGCAAATATTATTTGCGAACGGTTTTTCAAGTTCCTAACTTGTTACGTACTTAATACGTCTATACCGACACAATTAGGTTCCCCCTTCCTTTAATCGGCATAACGATGGACCGTTTTACGCGGCAGCTAATACAGCTTGGCTAATGACAATAAATGCCAACTTATTTTTTGCTTAAGATAATTTAAAGTCTCTACAAAACACCGGGTCGCGTTTACACAATGCTGTATAATTTAACATCAACACAATAAAAATAACAGGCAATAAAAAAAAAAACGCTTAAATCATTGTCTCGTATCAAATATGAGCCTGGGTAATGAATGATGAGGGAAAAAAATAATTAGAAACATTGTCGAGTCTTTCGATCCCTCCGTCCGAGGCATGCCAATGATACAATAGACAGCAAATTATACGTCCAACGTCAAAACAAATTTATAGTGTCGACGAGATAACTTGTTTTGGCATGAGTATATATTTCTACACTCCACAAATAAGTAAAATAATCTAAATATATATTTTTACTTCTTTTCTATAATACTATTATTTACTTCTTTTAACCTGTTATTTACAACATTTCATACTAATGCTATCTTATTATCATTTTTACTTGTTCCTTGGTTTGTAATCTTCTGTTTATAACTTTTGGAGATATTCTGCTTCTGGGAGTCAAGAAGTCAAGATTATGTGAAGATTTACCCACTAAAACCCCCTCGGTGGCCGTCCTCTGCGTTTGGAGAGATCATGGGATCTGTGTTCGGGACACAACCGCGGCCCCTCTAACTCTATACTGGCATAGCCCGGGGATTGAATAATGCAGTCCCCAACACCCGCAACTCACACAACACAGGCTAACCTAACATGCTCGAGTTACACATTGTTAATCAGGCTCTGGCTGCCATAAACCCGCATTGGGCCACCTCGATAGAAGATGGCTCAATTCCCCTTATTTATGGGAAAGGCCTGTAACCAGCAGTGGACGTTTATCTGCTGATAATCATTTGTTCTTATTTTTAATGTTTATATATATCCTACATATTTTAGACAATATTTCATAGACTTATTTCTAATTGATTTTATTTTTATTGATTTGTGTGAACTATCTATATCCTATTGCGCATTTTCATATCGAAATTTCCTATGAATGGGGCACTCCGTTAGCAAGTGAGGAACAGTTTCCTACACAACATCATCATAACCATGCCCTCTCCCTGTATTTCAAGTATAGATAAAATCCGCCGTGGCCTTTGAATATTCTAAATCTAATTTAATACAAGTAACCGTTTCAACTTAAACTAGAGATGTTAAAAAAGGCGTTTCTTAAAAATTAATAACAGTTCTGTCTGACAGCGTTTCATGTGTAGACAATATACAAAAACACGGGTAAATAGTTTCTTCGAGCAATGGCGATATCACTCTTATGTTGTAGTTACGATGTTGCCACACGTCGAAAAATATTGTTTACGAAATTTCTAGTTACGCGCCTGAATCACTGATACCTAACAATGTGCGATACGTAACGCGCCCTGTTATACGTACGCATGTACACTTCTCGTTTCCATTCGTATGAAATGGAAACCTGTTTACCGAGGAGTTGAAGACATTCATCCACCAATCAAATTTCATATTATACAACTCTCCACTAATAGTCATTTTAATATAGGTTTGATATTTTTATACTTAACACTGTAATGCCGTCAGTCTTAACATTTATTTCGCTATAATCGTTGCCATCAACAGGTCGTTTACTTACGGAATAATTTTATACTTCCTCGGCACCTTCGTTGATATTTACCGAAAAAAAAAATAGCGTTAAAGTGTAGAAATATTTAGGTATCGCAATAGAATCACGGCACCAGCACGGTACTGATACTGAATCACAAAAGAGCGATCTTATCGTTTTTCTCACGCAATAACCATTTCAAACGCCTTCTGTGTTTCAGTGGAATTGTTTTCATATAAAATTTTAATATCGTGCCACCTAATTTGCACTTATAAAGTTATAAACTCGTTAAGGTATACATTTAAGTTACAATTGACGTTATTATGAAGGATCTATTATGATTGTCCGAGTTGTTATAAGCGACTCGTCTACTGTAGCTGCTGTTGTCAGATCTATGTCGAAAGGAGTGCTGCGTAATTCGGTACGGTTAGAAGTAATCTATTAGTGAGTTCATTAAATAGATACTATGTCAGCTAATGACGGTGAGGATTTGATGAAGCGTAAAATGTGGTCATCATACTGGCGGAGGTAGGTTTGAATTTGTACATTTTTCAACGTGCACACGGCTTCATTAAACTGAACAACAGAGCGAAACGAAACTCTATTAATTCACAAACAAGCGATACTTCACGAAACTACGAACGTTACAACTCATCAAATTATGAATAATAAAAAAAAATTACTTCCTAGAAGAACGATAAACATCGTCGACCTTTAGCACCCTAAAGTTTGTAGGGAAAAAAATCGAAATCAGCTGTTGTTAGGTGAACGGCCGACCTTACCGTTCGCATCCGTACGTTTGCTTGCTTCGTTCTTATTGTCCTAAAACTAGTTTGCGAGCCCGCCCGCCTCACGGAGCCTGTACAAGAATAATATCAAAACAGAAACCTACACGATATAGGAAGCGATTCAGGTGATTTGCATTGAATAACAAATAACACCGTTTAATTTTTTTCGATTACCTGTAAAGCAAGTAATAATCTTCATATTAATAGAAATCTAATTTTAAGTAGTAGGTTCAAATCATTAATTTGATCACAGTCGCAAACTGTTCTGTCAAGTTTTCATGACACTTGGTAAAAGTTCTGATATCTGCAAAGACAGTCAATTATGCTGGTAGAGATAAGAACCTACCTACTGGTGGTAGGTCTCTGTTGCCAGAGACTATCTAGGGAGATATTATCGCAGCTTCTATTGCAGCCGACAAACGCCACTGAGCAAACATTACTATATTCGGGCACGAAGCTGTAAGCTCTCTAGGTTAGCCAACCCAGTTTAGAGGTGGTTTTATTGAGACCTAATATATTATGTCTCAGGCTGACGAGCGCAATTCAGTGCGGTGTATACCATCTTAACCAGCGCCACGGTGTTATGGGCAAGTATCATTTACCATCAGGTGTATGCTGTACTCGTCGCCACGGCGAATAAAAAAAAAACTATTTTAAAGTATAATTCACCACCAGATAAGTCATCTTATTTCGCCTCATTATATATGTATAAATGTATTGCTGTACAAAAAGGAGCACGCCAGATAGTTTTCATTTGAAAACATAAGAGAAGAAACAAATTTCATACATATTAATAACAGATCAGACAATACAATAAGGAAGTTTACTTTGAAGATAACTCAAAAATTTTCCGCCTATTCATATTAATGTGTTGAGGAACCAACGAGTAATCGGCAAAACTTCATGTAATATTGGTAACTTATTATGAGATATACTACCGCAAGAATTTCTAGATGAAATGGTAGTTTTTTTTTACAACTCGACTTCTTTACGCTTTAAGAGAGTGGTGGATAGTATTACCAAAATTTTTATCCTGACCTGGTTGATTGACAGGACGTTAGTGGACTCGTTGGGTTTCAACAAGAGACCTCGTTACGTCAATCTGAACGATGTCAGACGAGTCTTTTATCTATGCCAACTTAACGGTCTCCTGTACCTGGGATATTTGTTTTGTCCGTTGTGTGCCGGCCTTTAAACTCATTACCTTTACCACTGTTCCGATGACCGGTGAGCAATTCGCGATAATAATGTAGAACGAAATACATGAACGCTATAAGGTACTTGTTTTTGAAATAATCAGAGAGGTCGTCAACGTGAATGGAAATCATAGTCTTCGCCCACGATTCGTTAACCTTTAATTTTTTTTTATGGGTTATACTTTCATTAGATTCATATAATAATCTATTAGAAAGGTATTCAATGTTTTTGATTACGAAGGTTAATGAATATTAACATTACATTTGTAGTGAAGAGGCTTACCTGAATAGGTAAACCTCTACATTATGTTAGTAGTAGTTTGAAGACAATGGAAGATTACGTAATTTTTCTACCGTAGTATTAAAATGTTTAATTAAACAAAGCTATAAAACAGACAGACAATTTTTTTTTAAAGTAGCAATAGTCTTTAGTTTAAAGTAACAATCGGGCGGCATACAGTTTCGTAATCCAGCTTAAATGAGTTGTCATTATCACACTGATACAGCACGCAGCGTTTGTTTACCTAAACGTATTTTTTTGTATAACACGTAAATGATATTCAACAGGAAATGTTAAAGCGCGATTATATTAGAATAGTAATTATATTACTAGATGTTGACCTTTCCGGAGAGGATACTAAGGATACACACAAGTGGATTTCATAATCAATATGCTCAATGTTATTTGTCAGAGCCGCATACAATGAAAACAGCGAATGCGACGCGCCGGCTGCGTACGTTCGGGCGGATATTTTCTTATAACTAAATAAATGGTATACATATATCACATATAATATATTGTTCGGTACAAAAAAGAGACATGACACTTCAAAATAATAATTTCTATTTAATTCAAAACTTAAATCTAGGCTTACATATGAATATTGGAGAAAATTTGGTGAAAAAGTTTAGTACCTCATTGTTTATCCCGTTGTCATTACACCTGTTGTGATTATCAGTGAGCTTTAATCATTTTCCTGTTCAAAAAATAGTTAGTTCCTTTTCTTTAGTATGGTTTTGTATGATATATATTATAATCTATAATTTAAAGTCAACATTCGGGCGGATCTTGACATCCAAAGGTTACGTATCGTGTCCTCTTTGTGAAGCTGAAGCTTTACGGCCATTTGATACTCGGATGCTTCCGCCTCGCAATGTTACCTGCATTTTTATTCAAATTGCTATAATTAAATGATAAAACAGCATTGTTTAGCTAACATCTTGATATTGTTCATTAATAAATTCCAAAAAAAAAATTTCTGCAGAACCTAACTCGTAAATCTCTGTCTTTGCGGCTAACAGCTTGTCTTAAAATGCGGAAATTGCTCCTTTGATTACGGAACTACGTGTAAGTTTGGATGGTAGTAGGGTTACCAGAACTCTGTTACCACTCTCTTACTAACAATCTATTGCTAGAACATGTCATAACTGGAATATAATAAACAACTTAAATTCTTCTTCACTTAAATTCAACACATGCCATTAAGCTTTCTTCATACATTTTAAGTAATAAAAGGCTTTAATGTTCAATGTGTCAAACCTAATTTTATCTATAGCGAAATGAGGGTATTCCTTCAAAAATCTTAAAAAAAATATATGTTTTTGGTTCACATTTTTTATAAAGTGATTCTTTAACTGCTGCTATATAAAAATTTATGCTATTAAGTATCAATATATTTTTCACTCATCTGCAGTATGTGCGAAATCAAACAGGGCTATTCAGTTATCGATAATAATTACTCTATTGACATAATATGAGCATAACGTAATGTTTTCTCAGTACAAATATTACATAAAAACGCAATCCGTTATTTATGATGTAAATGAAGTGTAGGAATTTATTTATAATCCGTATAAGAAAACATGAATATCTAATTGCAACATTTACTTTGTTTATCTAGTAACTGGTATTGTGCCGTGGTCACAGATCGTGAGGCGGTTTCCCGAAAGGCTAGTTAAAGCTTAACGAGCGACAGTTAATTTACATTAACCACGAGGAAGTTTAACCTTGTATAACACCAGTTTTATACTGAACAAGGCTTAAAGCGGGTATACCACCACGGTTGCACCGAGTTATTACGGAAGGTAATAAACGACAGTATTCACGCAATTACCGTGATACGATTGTATTATATAAAATTTCTTCGTGAACGAATAACGTTGTCTATGAAAATGATATCTACCAATTTCCTTAGCTACAAACATCAATTTCAGATATTAGTGAATTTAAATAATTTATTCCGTACACATAATTTCCGTTTAAATAATACCGTAAGTTACATCTTACATAGGCTTCACTCTTGAAAAAATATAAGACGTTCTTTCAATGTAGGTGTTCAGTCGGAAATAACAATCATACAGGAAATATTAAACATTAATTCTTTGACCTGTTTACCATGTTAACTGTAGACCAAAAGCCCAAAAATTTATTTAGTTAAACTGATTCTGAATCTGTTATAACTAAAAAAACTACGGCAGATCGCAGTCATATACACGAGAGAGATTACATCAATAATATGTATATAATATATATATA
>DWLS01001547.1:0-21260 GCA_018246255.1 Pachliopta kotzebuea | reverse complement strand
ATAACCTTAGTATATAAGAAGCTTGTATTACTAAATAAAATCAGTTCTCTCTCAGTTTTTATTAACTTAACATCTTGCATGTAGTTTTTTAAAAACCCTTCTACCCGATGGCTCAAGGTAACGTTTAAATGATTTTGATGGCAAACATCAGTTTATACTTCATAGTTATAAAGTTAAGTATAATTTTTTTGAGAGTATATCCAGTTGTTGATTGCCGGCTATTGATGATGTTGATCATGATAATTTTCATCACAATACATTAACAATAATAAAAAAAAATATGTGGATATAATATTGTATGTGGATGCAAATAGCCCAGGTCGGACTGAGATGTTAGGGGTAGGCCTACGATTATATCCAGCAGTAGGCGTTTGATGATGATGATGAAACAAATTCACCAATAGGTAAAATCGCTTAAAGTATTATCTTCTTAAAAACCTTATACTATATATTTTTAGCAAAATATTATCTTTGTTTATTGAAGGAATATCTTTGTTATCATCACTTTTTAGTGGATAGAAATCCTATAAAACCTTATCTTCTCAAAGTTCCTCTATGGATACTAATACTCGAGACCATTAGAGAATGAAGAAATAAAAACCATAAAGAATTAAAAAAAAATTGTATCATATAAGGTATAACAATGTCATTAAGTTTCACCAGCGAGAACTTGATGGCGTTTTTACCTCCTAATAGTACTATGCACACATTACTGTGTTCTTGTTTGAAGGACGTCGTAGTTAGTGAAATTACTGAGGTAACGAGATTTACTAATGTTATGAGCAGGCTTAAATAAAGCTTCAATTTAACATCAGATGAGATGCAATCATCGCATCGTTTTAATTTTTTGTTAATTTCTATGAAGCGACAATTCAAACCGATTCACGAAGTGATACGCTTGACTATAATATGGCACTGGTTAAGATGGTATACACAGCACCACATTACCCTCGTCGCTTTGAGACGTGAGATAGTAATTCTCACTACCCCAGTAATTTCACAGGTATACAGCACCCTTTAAACCGCAACACAATAATATTTGGCGGTAGAAATAGGTGCTGTGGTGGTACCAACCTAGACGGTCTGCAGCAACAGATTAATGTAGACCAGTGTATTATAAACTATTTACTTAACAATAATAGTACATATATTATTGTGATATTCTGTTTGAAACAAACAAACACTAATACTTTTATTATATCAGTAGGTTGTACTTCTGTTGTTACATTGCGGTGACTATACTGTTTTCACTTTGTACGCGCGGCTCGGAAATGTTTGTGTGCTCCGGATCGATTTAAAATTGTATACAAAGCCAGTGGTTACGGTAGTTGTGTAATTATATTAGGCTGAGAACTCACACGTTGTTTAAATACGCTCCTATGTAATGATATGTGGTTTACGTATCCGGTTTTCAAGTAGATCTTTGGTTCGTTTCCTAGTGAAGATCGTAATAACGTTAAATATATATAGTTTATTATCAAATTAATATTTTAAATATTAACTTAAGTTCTATACTTATATATTAATATCAACTTACGATATACATATAATTAAGTCACAGTTTAATAAAACAATTTAAATTATAAGCGCCGTAGTCGATGCGTCCGCGCTCCTCGAATGATCAGCTGCAAGTTAACTAATTCAATTACCTTTTGACTTTTAAACTACCTTCATTTTCGAATGTGGTGTTACCCACATATATTTGTAGTATACCGAAATATATAATACAGAGCGAAAAATATAATGTTTATTTATTACAACTAATGATAAATATATTATAAAATATCCATTAAATAAAACAATTTCTAAAGTAAGCGCCAGTATTTGACACGTCCACACTCCTTGAATGACCAGCTGCATCTAAACTTATTCAATTATCTTTTGATTTTAAACTACCTTCATTTTTGAATGTTGCAATACTAACTTATATTTGTAGTATACTGAAACATTTAATACATAACCAGAAATATAATGAGTATACAATTGATCAATATAAAATCATTGACAATCTTTCATTAGTTTAACTGGAACTTTACGCTGTACCATATTACGCTCTGCTTGTTGACGTATAATTAAAATGTTGATCAAAATCACAGTGCTCTTTTAATTAAGATAAAAAAGATAAATTTATTTTTCAGCATAAATCAGACTGTAACATAGTAATGTTTAATAATTATCATTATAGAGCATAAAGAGGTTATACGAAGTTATCTCCTTAGAGAATCTTTAACAAGAGGCATTCGATAAAGTATAGGGTTTTTTTTCCGTTGTGATGCTCTTGGTCACTTTTATGACTATAAGGGCTTTATCGGAGCCAGGGCCTGCAATTTTGATTCTGCGAGTTAAAAAATATTATTAGGACCTTCTGTTAGCTGTATTTATCTATTTTCACCAGCTAGTAATGAACAATGGCGCGTCGGCTATATGTTGTACGAAATTAAAAAACCTCACCACAAAGGCTTTATGTATATTTATGTAAATCATTTAATTTAAATTCCATTAAGCTTGCACTTTTATTATCTATTCTACAAAGCTTTGTTTACTTCACAATACATTTTATACAGTTTAACTGCACGATGTTTTTAAGAGAATTCAAAAGGACTACTTTCCTTAAGAATTAAGTACTATATATTATTTTTTAGATTTTCAAAAAGTCTGAAGAATGAATTTTGTTACTTATGTATGGACTGAAGTGCATTAATTTTACAACTTATCTATTTTTATTTAATATTTGAATACTGCTAAATATTTTGTACCACTAGTTTGACTATTGCTAGTTTTTTAAAATGATATCAGTGATTGCACGATTACATGTTTGTTAATTAGTGTATTATAACTATGAGGAAAAATATTGTTTTTGTTATAATAAGTTGATTTAATTTTTTTCATGTGATTATTGATCTTTTATTTTATCCTACATAGATTGTAAAATCAAGTTATTCATTAAAATTACATTTAGAGTTTATTGGGTAGTATGTTTTAATTTATTCAACTTTTTTAAAGACTACTGTAAGCTACATTATATATTTTGGATGCTATAGATCATATACAGCAGCGGCTTAGGCCGCTTGTCACCAGATCGTTACATAAAAACCATGTCACCAGTTAAAGGTAAAAGGAGTTTTCCTCCGTACATAAATATTATTTTGTGTCGTGCTTACATCGTTAAGTTTTTTATTTAATTCAAATTGATTGTTACAATTTAGGCACACCAATAGCGGACGTCACGCGAGCTCTGTTGATAACGAGGCAATTGTAAACAGTTCCCTCTCTCCTTTCAACGTAAGCATTAAGAATGAGACGGAGCATTATTAAACGCTTCAGTAGCAGCATATCGCCTTTTATAAATAACGTCGTTTGAACCGTTTTTCTTATTGTCAAGTTTTTTGATGTCCAATTCAGATGTACTTGTAGATTATGTATGGCAATTATTATACGTCTTCAGAAGGTGCAGAAAAGATTCGCACCGAGCTTCCGGTGAAGTAGAACAGTTGATTTGTCCAGAATGGTAGATCCCTTGCCTCCCTCTTGTAGAGAAGGTTAGTTTTAGTATTGATAGTTTTGCTACAGTACAGTAATTTTACTGCATTACCATCTTATTTAAGAATATGGTAATGTTATCACATTACTTATCTAATCCTATCTTTAAAAAGAGAGTTAAAGATTATCTTCACCTCTAGTTGCATATTTTATTTTTACCACTATGTAACTTGCTATATATGTTCCTTATATGTTACTGTTACTAGTACACGGTACACCTACACAAATAATTAAAATAGTATATCCTTCTTATTTAGGTATGCTGTATGAGAACTCTTTTTAGGGTTAAGCTCGCCTTTGTGACTGTATGTTACTTTTATTACATAGTATTTTATATATATCCGTGTAAGAGTACATAAATAATAAATGAATACTTAATTATATTTACATGGTTACCGGAAACAGAGACCTAATATTTTATCAACAATGTTGCTATATAAAGAACTTTAATTATGTAATAAAATTCCTCAGCTTATCGAGTAAATCGTATGTACTTAAGTACTCGTAGTAAGTAAGCACCTGTTGTAAAGTTACGCGATCTCATTGACCTCCGGACGAGGCGATAAAAGTTACTGACCGTACGGGTCCTATAGGCATTAACCTGTAACCATGTTATGTCAGTTTATGACTGATATACCAATTTAACCTCCACCCAAAAAGCGGTGTGTTATAAGAATGTATAGATTTTGTGCATGAGGCCTGTACTTCATTATTGATGAAGACAGCATTTCAGTAGCAAGCAAGCTAAAGAAGCGACAGGATGAGCATGACTTTCTGGTGGTAAGTCGTTGTTGTTGGAGACTGTGTACCATCGCAGGTCCTATTGCAGCCAGAAAACAGTACCGCGAAAACATTATTATGTTCCAGTTTGAAGAGTATTGTAGCTAATGAAGTAATTGGCGTAACGAGATTTAACATTTTATGCCTGAAGGCGACGAGTGCAATACGGTGTTATGTATACCATCCTAACCAGCATCACTTACCACCAGGTGAATGCCTTGCTTGTCTCTCGGCCTATATACTAAATAAAGAAAGAGTGTGAAATTACAAAGAGAAGTAAAACTTTGTATTGTAGTACATTTTTCGATAATAAGGTGAATATAGTAAAGAAGTAATAAAAAGAGAGAGAGCGATTTAGTTTTTTTATTATTGATTGAATATATACATTGAAGCACTCAAAGTAACGGTATTAGTAAATATACATCCCCTCGGGTGTTGCAGCTGTCAATGGGCGTCAGTGATCACTTTCCATCACGTGTACTGTTCGCTCGTTTGCCCACTTTCTCTATAAAAAAAAGATAGAAATAGTTCGATTGAACCAAAGTAACACAAAGAGGAAATAAAGGATTGGGGAACTATATGGAAACGCTCGCTGTCTCTTTCCCTAACAGCCTAAACTTTACAAACACATTTTTTTATTTTTATATTTTCCGAAAACTTACAGCTAATATATGAAAAGAAATGAAATAGTACGAAAAGTCAATAATCATCACAAGTAAAAGAAAAAGGTTTTGATTGACAACAGGATAGAGTATGTATGGATATAAAGACTTGCAAGAAATAAACTAGAGTATATTGTTTTTCATCATCATCATCATTAGCCGATAGACGTCCACTGCTGGACAAAGGACTTTCCCAATGATTGGTCCCTATCACGCTGGACCAATGTGAAGTGCGTGAAGCCAGAGCCTCGTTTGTTGATTAGCATGATGCACCACGAGCAGGTGAGGTTGGATTGGGTTCCGTAAGTTGTTTTGTGGGTCACCTTACACCTCAATTTTGTTTCCACATAATTATAATTTTTCAAAAAAATTTTTTTAGTGTTACTTTCATTTGTGACATTCATAATTTAAACAAAGTCAGTAATAACTGTCATAGACACTGAGTTAAAGTATCTGCCAACTATAAATAAGTTGTTGTTTAGTCTATAGTTTGGATTTATACAAATCGATCCTCTTCGTGTTGTGGTTAAGGTTCTGTGTAGTTCTTTACTTTACTTTCTTTGTCTGTACTCTCATTTTCCTTTCCCTATTTTTCTCACTTTCATGCTTTGTATTTTCTTTCGTTTTAATTTTTATATTTATCTTCTCTGTTTAGTCTATAGTAAGTTTTCACTAACGAAATCTGCAAAAGATTCTAATTTCTTAGGGAAGAAGAATGTGTAAGCAAACTTACGAACGCAAGCAGCGACAATATTTTTTAAAATATTATAATTTATACTTGTCTCTTTTTCGTTATATAAACTGGAATTTATATTGTCTCTAAAGAAGTTTCTCTTCAAAAAGTCAGGAACTTTTTCCCAATTTTATTTAGTTATTTCTTTTGATATAAATTTAAGGTTTTCAACGATAATAAAAGCCTTATGATGTTTCTTAGCTACAACGCTACAGTGTCCTACAAACCCAATTATTTACTTTACGAAATTGTGTCATACACTTAGGAATTCATTTTTGTTGCGTGCGCGACCGGATATGCAAAGTGTAGCCGCGACAGCTACATTCCGAACGGAAGCCTATACAAAGTTGAACAAAAAGTAGTATATGGTTGTTGTAATCAAAGTTCATAAGTCGATTCCTGCTGATATACATAGTATATAGTACATGGTGCCTTCGATAGGAGAAAGGAAATCATCGAGGTATTTGTCGCTTATCTAAACAGCCAAAGAGTAAACTACAAACATGGCCCATTGACTATCAAATTTTAAGTCTTTTTTTATTCGCCGAGGCGATGAGTTGAGCCAAAATTGGTATTCACGTGAAGGTAAGTGATACGCTTGGTCGTAACATGACGCTGGTTAAAATGGTATACACAGCACTACATTGCTCTAATCGCCTTGTGACATAGAATTTTAAGTTTCATTACTGCAGTAATTTCACCACTTACAACACCTTCCTACACGAACATAGTAAAATGTACTACTGTTTGTCGGTTTGCTGAAGGAGCTGTTGGGGTACCTACGTAGACAATCTCTGGTATTAGAGACCTACAACCAGTTACCACAGTATTTTCACTAGTTATAGTGTCCTTCAAATTGGAACAGAGTTGTTACTTGCTTTCTGAAGCAGGTAATGTTGTTGGCGGTTAACAACGGTAACATATTCTAACCTAGGTCTATAGTGCAGTCCTAATATTCTAACTAACGCTACATTTGTTATAAATACATCAAGTTAACTTCATGTTTTGTGGCTTGCTTAAACAGTTCTCCAATATGAAACCTGCAAAAATCTTTAAGCAAGTTATGAAGACTTAAAGTTTAATACCATATTTTAGGGCATCGAATTTAGGTCTTGCAACATATACTGTAATTACAGAACCGCGCGATCAATTGAAAACCGTCCACTAAATTACATTAATTATCGAACAAATCTCGTTTAAAGTATTTAGTATGCCGTTATCTATTAAGTCGTGAACTTTGTTGTGTTTTTATAGAGGAAATGGCGCCGGCGTTAAAAAACATGCCAAGAGCAATAAATATTAATATTCATGAGCGCCGAGCAGGAGCTGTCCGTGTGTTGAAGATATGTTATTTATTATGAAGTCCAAATCAAAATCATGAAGCTGTTTAATTAATGTTTGTTATTACAAAATAATATTGGGTAAGACGTGAGGTCGAAGATAGTTCTCAGATACCTAAATACATTTAACTTGAGCAGTATATAAAACACATAGGATGATGGTGATGATTCATCATTATTATCATAAGCCGATAGACGTCCACTGTTGGACATAGATCTCTCCGAATAATGGGGGGATTTGAGCCATCGCCCGCAACACTAGACCAGTGTGAGTTGGTGATGAGCGAAAGCCCCGATTGTTAATTAGTAGTATGTACCACGAGCTGGTGATACTTGCGAGCCGTGAGTTGTGTAGAAACATTTACACCCTATGGTGGCTTTTTAGTCTCTTTTACATGATTTAATCAGCATAAAATTTATAGCTGTTCCGGTTATTACGAACGGTCAAAGTTAACATTGTAGAAGGGAGATAAAGCTAAACAGAAAGTTTTCGCTCATCATTGAACTGACGACCTTTGTGTCTAAAGTATGAAAATTAGCCCGCAGATCAATCCGGTACATTCTAATCTTGTAAGGTAATAGAGACCCGGATAATAAGACCGCCCATGCGACGTTTTTCGGCTTGTTTCTACTTACTAAGGTTAATTAAATATTGATGAAGGTACCAGGAAATCGATTGACGGCGATAACGTAGGACCAGACGTTTGAAAGTGGGTCCGTGTTCAAAAGAGTGTATTTTGAGACTGATGATAGTATTAATGAAGTCTCTAATAGACGTTTAGGTAAATAAGACGATTGTCCTTTTTATTATGTAAACAGTAATATTTACATAATTTAACGTTACAGCTAATAAAGGTAAGGTGGAAGAATACTGTTTCTGGTAAGACTTTACCTATAAGATCGCTTGTTTCTATGTGCTACCACATAGATAAATTTTAAGTAACTTACCATTACATGGACAGCTCGTCTTGGCGCTTTGTTATTTTAACAAAAAATTTAGCTGTTGAAGGTTTTAAAACGAGGTACCGTCGCGAGCGACATTATGTTAATTCACTACGTCGTGCGGGTAATATCTCTGAAGGTATTATATACGAACCTTGCAGCGATGGAGGAAACTTTAATGTGTTTAAAACTCTTGCCATGAATATTACTGAAAGCGAAATATTAACATTTCAAGGCTTCAACCTCACTAATTAAGATTCCGTGTCGTTCCGAAGACGTGTTACTATTTTTGATAAATTTCGACGCAGGGAAATGTATAATAAGATTTAGGTAACCAATTTAACATTTTAATGAAAACATCGGAATGAGATTAACCTTGACCTCGATTTCATATGGTGTCACTATGAGCTCGTAGATGAAGAAGCGTGCTCACCAATAATTGTCTAGCTCTCATATGTTGATACAGTGTTGCTGATATAGCGGCAGATTTACATTTTGACCATAGTAACTGTAAAGATGTATTAGAAAAGCACTTTGCTATGTTCCACTAGTGAAGATCATTAATAATTACTTATTCATTACAAGTATGTACGAACGTATGTATGTATCTTTGAAATTAATATAAAGCTACAGACTGTTCTGTGACCGTTTCCTTAGTTCAGGTTTTTAAGAACCTCATAAATGAAGTTGGACAGTAATAATTTACTAGATTAGCTGCGTATCATACTAGTCTTTATAGCTTTACTCTATGAAAGCTATTAATAATAAATGCTATTCTCCATAGGCATGATTTACTTTATATCAAATTTAAATGAAACTTTAGTCCAAGACTGGGAATAGTAGGAGTAAAGACAGCAGTTATAAAGCAAGAGTCCGATTCTGATTCTCCTACCAGGACAAGATTAAGATATTAATTGATTATTTTTGTTTTTAAAAAATTAAAAAGGTTAAACAAGTAAATATGATCAATTCCCAACTATTAAGTGATGTAGTCTACAGCAGTAAAATGAATTAACTTAGTAACAACCTATGCGCGTTTGCTATTTTTTTAAGAACAATAAGCTAAAGTTCTTTATTTGCAAATTTGGGAAGTTTATAACACAAGGTTGGTCGCTTGCTGTGTGCTTAGTTGCCTGGTGGTGAAATTTCATCACGTATAGCTTCAATGAAATAACCGCTAATGCATCTTAGAAGCAGTAGAAAGATCTTTACTCGGCCACCGATAGAATTATAGCAGTCGAACGAAAAGTTTGGACCCGTTCCAAGTACTTTGTTGTGCGGAGTGAAACTGAATTTCAAAACTTTAATTGCATAAAGTCCAGATTCGATTAACGATATTACATCCTGTTTAAGTAAACTAAATGTAACTTAATTCAGCAATAATACAAGGTCGATATTAACTAAACTAGATGGTGTTATCCGTTTAAGGAATTCAGACGTTCAAATAAGATAGAAACAACACATGTTTAAAATAAGTGACGGTTCCAGATAAAATTAGTCCCGGACGTATTAGTTATCTTAACATCGACTAATCTTTTTTTAAATATATTTATGACTAAAGTAACCATTGCTTTTAGGCTAAAACCTTTAGTTACTGCGCCTATTTATGCCACCAGGAAGTAGCGTGTATTGATGGTAGGTTTCTATTGCCCGAGATCGTTTATGTAGGTACAACCGCAGCTCATATTGCAGCCGAGGAACAGTAATTAACATTACTGTTCCGATTTGAAGAGCGTTGCTAGTGGAATTACGGGGGTAACTAGACTTAACATCTTATGTCTCAAGGCGATGAGCGCTACATTGTTATGGGGTTGTATTACATATCCTCAGATAGAATTCCGGTCGCGTTTCCTTGCTTCATAGCTTTACATGGGCATGGTTATCTTCACTGATATCACAGTGATTAATGTTTAAAACGTATGTTAATCATTTGTTTTTGTGTGAAGGTCTCGTACAGTTTTTGTCCTTCCGTATAATTAAACTAGACGTTTAGCTGCGATTAAATGAATACGAAAGAAAATGTAAATCTTTAAAAAGCAATAAAATCCGAATTAAGGTACGGAACCGTGGAGAGCCGTATAACAGGGCCGTTAAACATTTAATATACACGATCATTATCATAATTTTTACTGCTTAATGATAAAAATTCAGTGAGACAGAGAAGACGGTTGCATACAAGAAATGGTAGGGCGTTTGCGTTGTAATAGAAGTACCAAGGTTGGATTCCATGGCTGGATATACAGCTGGTCCTAAAATTTGGTGTGAAGTGGTTGTAAGGAGTCCTATGTCTAGCAGTGGACTTACATTGGCTGATGATGGAATTTACTGATAAGGTTTCTTCGGATCGGTAACCCTCATATTTCATATCTGCAGCTAATATATGAGAGTCGGTGTATTCTGATAAAGTACGCTTCATTATCCACGGCCTCATAATCAATATCACGCGATAGTTTTAAACCATTACAAATAAAATAAAAATACAATTAAAAATAACATTAACAATGTTAATAAAGTTTTATTTTATATTTTCACATACATTTTCATACCTTGTTTATTTATTTTTTGTTTTATATATATGTACATTTTTAATATTAGTTAAATATTATTATAAAATAACGTGGCGTTAAGTAAGATGATATACACAGAACCACATTGCGCTCGTCGCTTTGAGACGTAGGTCTTGTTACCCCAGTAATTTCATTAGCATACAGCGGCTTTCAAACCGGAACACAGTAACGTTTGCACATTGCTAATTGGCGGTAGAAATAGGAGCTGTGATGGTAACTACTCAGAAGGTGTCTAACAACAGAGACCTACTACCAATGAAAGTAAATAAATATTACTCTAGAAATTTTAATATGCATGTACTGTTTGAGAAGCATATTTAAATAAAAAAAGTGATTACAATCTTAGCAATGCAGCGTTTTGTATCTCTTTCCTGTCCCGCGTCTCGTAAAAAGCTCATTTCATTAAACCAGGAGTTTGTTTGCCGACAGTCACCAAGTGCTCTGATAATATCACACACCGCTAGTTCACACACACAGGCATCCGCTGCGGTACAGCCCGGGTCATATTACTGTACAACTCATATCTATAATTAGATAATCAACGGTGCGCACCGACAAATGTACCGCGATATTAACTTACAATGAGTTATTACTATATCATATTAATTGCTTATCTATCTTTTGTTTATTTTCTTTATTATCATCTTTTTTTTCAAAGCAACGTGGCGCTAGTGAGTCACCATCTTCACTAGCGCCACGTTGCTCATACAGCACAGTGGTTGTCGTAATTTCTTGACGATGGTCGTACTTGATGATAAGCGCTGGTAGTGATGCTAGGTCTCTGATGTAGGAGACAGTCTAGGTACCACTGCTGCTCCTATTGCAGTCAATAAACAGTACTATGTACCGGTTCGAAGGTTGTTATAGCTGGTGAAATCATTGGGTTAACGCGACCAAAAATATATCATAAGGCGATGAGCGCAATGTGTATCACTTGAAGAGGGTATCACTTACTATCAGGTGAACACCTCGCTCGTCTAGTGGAATAAAAAAATACTAATATGAAACTGTTCCGCCGATCGCCATACTCGTATAACATAAAAGGCAATTTATTACAGCGGAAGAAAATGTCCGCCCGTTGGACTGGTGCAGCTGCAAGTAATGATCTGGTTTGGGATTGCATTCGCAGACGATCTGTTACGTCCTGCACAGGACCGAACGGAGCTGCACAGGTCTGCGCAAGGTCCGTAGTCTGAATCGCTCTAATACGTTTAATTGATTTCAGGATTCGCTTTAATTCTGTTTCGATTGGGGAAAGTTCCGTTTGGAATCGTTTCACGGGTAAACATTAGGCTTCGCCGATTTCTCTTCTGTCTGGTGAAATTCAAATTTACCAAAAGAAAATTTCGTTTAGTTTAAAGTTTATTTAAAGTCTGTTGGATGTTCAACAGATGGTGATGAGTTTGTTTATAATAAAGAGGCAGTACCAATTACTGAAAGCAACTGAACTCAAGCAGCGCGAGATCTTTTTTATGGAATACATTAAAGATACTAATGCCCAGCAGTAGATGTTTATTCTATGGAATTGAGTGAAGCGGTAATTAGGACGTTTTAAAAGCACCACTCTACGCTCAATTTAATAATGCCAATTATTGCACTAAATACAGTAATAATCAAGGTATGGTAGAGTAATATTTGGTGCTGTATTGCAGTAGGTATAAACCCTACAGTGATATCTATTGTACCTAGACAATTTGCTTTTGTGGTGCCTAAGTGCTTGTGGTAATGATATCCTAAGTTCGATTCCGAGAATACATGTTATACAATTTAGATTTTTTAGCAAGGTTTGGCCAGCCTAACTGCCACCTTCATATAATTTACCAACATAACAATATCTTTGTGTTCCGCTTTAAAGGTTTCAGTGAAAGAGTATTTTGGATTGCTTCACCATCCAAGGCTTTATTATCACTTAACATCACATGTCACCTTTCCTCTTGCTTATTGTATCCATCGACGTAAATAAATGCTGAAAGTAGATATCTATTCTTAAAGCGATTCGGATGCCGAGAACTGAACGCTAAGACGTCAGTTAAATCCGATTACTGATTTTAGATAAACCTGGTCCTATTATGGTCTGTTCGACTTTAGATTTCAGACCTTTTGTGTTACCGTCGCCGTATTGACCTTCTAACGTATAGTCCGGGGGTTCTAATTGAACAAAGGGATGCACCCGTGAGATAGGGTGTATCTGGAAACACTGCTATTTGCCGGAAGTATTCTTGATTGGGCATTTTCCAATTTGTTATTACAGAAAACCTATTTATTAGGTATTTTATTTAAAGTGATTTTTAAAACTTATTCTGATCTGAATATTTTTAATTGCTATGTGATTCTATGGATTTTATTTCCAGTTTTGTGTTTTCTTGTCAAATTTTCTAATTTAGTCAAGATTTTCAGATAATTTTTCTTTGTTGACCACAATAATCTTTGATTCATCTTCATCTCATATGATGGATTTCTGCTGTTGGATAGGTGTCTACTATTCATTTTTATTTTAAGTATTGTTTATTTATAATCTTTAGCATAAGTAATTACATTATGTGAAAATATTTTCCTTCTTTCTATAAAGTAATCAACTCCAAATGGAGCCGGAAGCAGTGATGCCGGAAAAAGGTTCTAATATTTTGCTTTTAGTATTATTTTTAGCTTAGGCAACGATACAAAAACTCGCTCGCAGGTTAGAGCTGTTTTTCTTCAGTCGTTAGCTCTAATCTAGCTTCGGAATGTGTCCATAGCAGCGTTCAATCAGTGTCTGAGTCTGAAGGACATTGTCCTTTGCTCCTATTTGTTTTTGCGATTTGTTCCCTTAGATTTCGCTATAATTTTATTTATATATTTTTTTAAATAATAAATTTTATATACGAATGATGTAGCATAACACAATAAAATATAAAATAAGAAAAGAACTGATTTTATTAATTCTGACTCTGTTGGGTCAATGGTGGCCTTTTACCAATTAGATGATTTTATATTAATTGGACCGACGATTTGGTGAACGCCGCGGGAAGTTACAGGACTTGGTGTGGATATTTTTAGTAGGAGCTCTTCGTAGAACTATGGAACTGTCTGTTGTTAGTTGATAATATCAAACGTAAAAACTTATTCAACTTAGATGTTGTTTTCTGCAATCTACGATTGTACATTTACACGGATAAACATGTTAATCTTTTATCCGTTCTCCCTCCTCCTCCTCCCTCTTTTGTGAACATACGCGACAGAGAGTAGTACGTACAATTTCGCCGTATTCAGTATTTGTTCCCGAGTTGAATGTACTGGCAGTCTTAGAAATGTTGTAGCCCATTTGTCTCTGAAGTAATGCGCTTAGTGCATGTAAGCCGTTCGCACTTTGCCGTAGACGTTTGGTTTATAACGGGCACGGAGTCACCTTTACCGTTTCTAGCATTTGTGCTACGGAACAGTATAACACAGAAATTATTCTAGAGTAATATTGTAGAATTCTTGTATGTGTTATAGAGCAGCATGCAGCACGTTACCTTTATTCTCTCCGTGTGAGAGACAGAAGGAAAGTTTTATTACTAGAAACATTAAGCAGGTTATTTATTTTAATTATGTTGCATTCAGCAGATACAAACATTTTGTAAGGTCTTTTGGAATTACTATATGTCAGACAAAGCAACAAGTTGGTGAGGGTTGCAGGGAAGACTTAGGTGCAGACAGATTGTGCTAAAACTCGATTGAGGAAGCCTTTATTGAGCAGAACAGGGATATGCTGAAATGACAAAATTTTAGATATGTTATTAAACGAAAAATGTATCTAAAGACGTCATGCGTGTTAGTCCTTAACATTTTGAGTAAGCTTTTATATTGACAGTCGAAACATTGCAATGCTGTTGTGAGGAGTGTCTTCAAAAAAACCCCAGCATCGAGATTCCAAATTCCAGATATAGTCTCGGACCAGGCAATACCTTCTAAATGAAAGCTTTTAGACAATGCACAATAGTAACAGTTAAAAATGTAATCTTTCAATTTTGTTCATGTATATAAATAGTTCCCGCCTCGCTTAACTAAAATTAACTGAAACTATTCTAAGAATCTCCGCGGAGGTAGACTGTGGAGGATTAAGTCAACTCTCGGCCTCCATTAAGTCACTAACATATGTGACACACGGAACGTTAGGAAAGTAATTGAAGAAACGTTTAAATAGAAAGCCTTCTTTAAGAGAACACCTACCAGCCGTAACTAGTAGGAACTAGGTATGCAGGTGCATATGCTTGCGTATATCTATGCTTGGACTACTTCTGTACTTCTTATTGAGTCGTGATGGAATACTAAATTGTTGTTAGTGTAAGGAAACACCTTCGTTTAATATAAAATGGAGATAGATTTTTTATAAAACCATTATCATCTCCATAAGCATGTAAGAATGAGAAGAACAATCTGTCTCTCTATGCGGAAGATAATTTATTTAACTAATGTGGTGCGAGTAAGATTTACAAATAATGCATCAAATTGTGCTCATCGCTTATACATAAGATGTTAACCTTTATTACTTTCGCTATATACCGACCGATAAATTTTTTGACACTACATATATTTAGAAGGTCTCTGATAACAGAGGGCTACCATCAGTTCTATTTCGCAATTGTACGATTCATAGCCGTCAATTTTTATCGATGAAACATATATGAGGAGTAGCGGAAGCTCTTGCTGGGTATCAGTGCCGGACGGTAGCCTATTGCGAACAAACTGATTACAAGGGAAGTCAACAATTTCAACTGGTCAAGGATAAATTACTACTCACAACAAAATATCTATTTGTATAAATTTACTATTAAATTTAAATCGATGACATTGATTGTTAATGAGGTTTCTTCAGTAAGTGTCTTATTCTTGTAATTTCTTTTTGCTACTATGTCATTCAAAACAGTTGTCTAATCTTTTGTACCTATATCTTTGAATTGAATTTTAAACGTTTTTGATAAGATCGCGTTATATAAGATAGTTAAAGATTCTTCGGAAGGATTTCAGACATTGCCTGCCCTATCTTCTCAAAATTAATAAAAAACTATTGTTTAGTAACGTATAAATACTAAAAATATTTAAAAAAAAGTACCGATTGACGTAATCTCTCATTACTGAAAGAAAGTCGGCTGGGTTTGGTTGAATAACACTAGTCCGATAATCCTTCTAGCGGGTACAGTTGGCGTTTTATCGACACCTATGTGCCAAGAAGATAATCCGCCATTATGGCATTGGTTGCCAGTTATCGGTAACGATCGATAGGTTGGAAGATTACTGCCTCTCAATTTGTAAGGTTAAGCTTCAAAATGGGTAATCAAGAGAAGAGGAACATAAGGAGCCTTATGACAAGATTAGTTTTGATTGTGTATTCTTGTTATAAACTGCTCTTATGATTTAGAGGTTGGCAGGACATTTGTCTTCTATACCGGATTCTATTCTATGTACAGGAGTTTGGATGGTGGTAAAATTTATTTTAATCTGGTTCTAATATTGTTGAAGTTTTTCTCCACTCGCTAACATTTAAGGTTCCAAATAACCTTTCCACCAATTATATTCGATGACAAAACTCCGTAAACAAACTAAGCACATCCATGTACCAAAGAAAATGTTTAGCTACTGTACGGCATATATAGTTTAAGATTTAGATTTAGCACAAACGTTGAACACACGAAGAAGTGATATAACCTGCTTTAAATTTTTAAAATGCTACAATTTATACAAAAGCTTCGAACCCAGTACGCTTGGCTCGGAACCTCAATAAAATGGTAGCAGTAATATATTGCCGATTATTAAACTCTTGTATAAAGTAAAATATTTGATAAGATTCCGCCGGGAAGTGGAACGTTAAAGAAACGGGACTATGCGACGTTTTATCGCCGCCTCTTTCTTTCTACGCCTAATAACGAAGGTGTGAGTGAGATATAAAAGCAAAGATTTTTCTGAACAACCTTTAAAGTTCATGCTACGGTACCACATGATTTTTATTAAGGATTTTATATTATTAATATACATTGTATTTTACTCACGTTATTTACGTTTTTTGTAATAAAGTTTTCATTATTTATTCCTCATAATTATCAGCCGATAAACGATCTCTGCTAGACATAGGCTTCGCCCATAGATCTCCACTCAGGTCTTGCGCTGTCTGCATCCAGCGGATTACTGCAACCTTCACCATGTCGTCGGTCCACCTAAAGAGTATTTTGGTTAAATTATTTATTTCGATAAACTATATAATTTCATTTAAATAAATATGTATTTGCTTTGTTACCAAAAAAGATCACATCACCGGTAACTATAATACATAAACTTTTCACCATTGTAATACATAAACAATTATAGTAGAAGACTCCAGTGCATAATAAACAAATTTGATTCAAAACTTTTGTTTGAGTAATAGTTAATTTTAAATTTACCTTTATTAACGTTATTAATTTAATTTCATTTATTGTTAAGTATATAAGGATTAATTATTTTTATATTTTCCTTGTTTTCACCTCTTTTTTTCTTATAACTTCATCAAAAAAGTGGTACTAAATAATACTTATTTAAAAGAATAGTGATAATCTGTATTAGAGAAACTTACTGTTTATATGAATAAATTGTTAGGAAAGTTTTGGGGTTTCAATAATGGGGAGATTAAGTGGGCTCCTTATATATAAATAAGAAAATATGTAATGCGGATAGGGGTCCATAGTAAACGTAGAGAATTTCTCAGGAAGTTATCAAAAGTCATACGTTTCTCACCGTCATTGTTCACGTAAGGCATCAAAGTTTTTACAATGCATCATAAAAATGAACAATCGAGTTACAATCGAGCGGTTGTAGTAGTATCGGATACGGATACACGGTCCCGCCATACTTCCTGGTACTGTTGAAGCGCTGCAGCAGAAATTGCCGTCTCTTGCAATGGAACGGAATGATTTATTCACATATCTGTGCTCATAATGCCCAGCTCGAGGCATGTTTATGTCTTTTAGATCTGCTTCTGAACGGCAATGAATTATTAACGAAGCCTTTTTAAAAAGGGATCGATTAAAACACGAATTCAACACCGGCGATATTTCAAATTAACTGCTTCCTCTTCGCATTTGGTTTAGAGTCCATTTTAGGATCTACTGCTGGTAGGTCTCTGTTGCCGGAAATCATTTAGGTACGTACCACCGCAACTCCTAATGCACCCGACTAACAGTACTGTGTTTCGTTTTGAATAATGCTGTAGCTAGTAAAATTACTGAGTTAAGATATTAAATATCTAATTATTCAGAGACGAGCGCAATGTGATGCTGTATCATTTTAATTATTGCCATGTCATGGGAAGGCATATCACTTAACATCAAGTGAACGTTTCGCTCATCTCATCACTTCGATATATAAAAAAATCCGCTGATTTACCTACCTCCTTCATATTGGAAATTTGCCGCAATAACAGCATTGCTGTGTTGCTGTCAACATATGACAGCTGGAGTATTTTAGACGAGCACGCTTTACCATATTCAACCTTACTCAAAATTGCGTGAAAAGGTGAAGTGTTACTCGTTTCAGATTAGAACCTGAAACGAAATAGATTCCATCAGCATTATCTGCTCTGCATTTCAATTTATGGGTATAATGCATATTAATGAAGACTGTTTCGTCCGGATGTGTTCGTATTGCTATTTCATGTATCGTTCGTCTCTCTATATATATCTCTACCATTCCTTCGTTACACGGAAGTATTTTATTTTAAAATATTCGGAAGACTTACAGCTAATAAAATAAGGGGATATAAATAGTAAGAAAGGTTTGCTGCGAGTCATTACAAATAAAAGAAGAAAGGCATTGATTGACAACGAAACTAAATAAGACTATGTTTGAGATCTAGTTGTAAGAAATAAACTTAACAATTTTACCTAAGTATATCTTAAATTTTTCGAAAAAGAGTTTTATTCAGTCCTTTTTGATTTGAGATGAAAGTTAAACAAGTCAATATCAACTGCCTTAGAAAAGAAAATTCGAGTAGGTTAAAAAAGAGAGAACACGACCCTTACTCAAAACACGAGAAGGAACGCAAATTAAAAATAAAAACTGCTGTAGACACTGAATTAAAGTATCTGGCGAACCTAAAAAAGTAGGTGTTTTAGATAGGTATTTAGTATTTATTAATGTGGTGTGGAAGAGTCTGATCTCCTGGTGGGAGTTCTCCGTTGACGGAGACAGTCTAGGTAGTTACCATCGCAGTTCCTATTTCTACCGTCTAATAGCAATATGCAAACATTACCGTGTTCCGGTTTGGAGGAGATATGCTAGTGAAATTACTGGGGTAATGAGACTTAACACCTTAGGTCTCAAGGTGAAGAGCGTAATGTGGTGCTGTGTATACCATCTCTACCGGCATTACGCTATTACAGGCAAGCGTATCACTTACCATCAAGTGAACGCCTTACTCTTTTCTTCACCTATATAAATACAAAAAAGTAAAATTTACTTTCTATTGATAAAAATATGGTTTACTTGACGCTTGACCACATTCCATTTAGATTCATATACAACGCAATTATTTTGGAAATGCACTGTATATAGACTGACTTTACTGTCATGTTGTTATGAGAAACCGTATCACTTACCATCTGGTGAAGGTCTTGCTGGTCTCCTAGATGTTGACGGCAAGCGTTTTGAGTTGCTTAAATATATCACCCGGATAAGGATACTGCTGAGCATAGAATCCTGGGGAATATAATTATTCCTTAATATTTTAAAACTGGCATAATAATGGGTTTTCACTATTCATTTATTTATTGATAAATAAGTATTTTTACGTAATATATATAGTGTGAAAATTAGAAGAATAAGAGAGGAAGGATGTACAGTATAATAGAAAAAAAGTTGGAAGGTATAAAAATGGAGAGAAAAGATAAGAAAAAAATTAACTCTCTGTCCCCCTGAACGGAGGAGAAAGTATAAAAAAATGTTATTTAGTAATATTCATTTACTCATCTCTATAATTAATCAAGTTTCCTTTTAATGTATTATATACACCTACTTACTTTACACTTTACATTAATTTACTAACTTCACATGTTTACTGGATAAAAATTGTTTTAGGTTTAAGCTCGCCTTTGTATTTTTGTCTCACTAACGTATTTATACGTACGTTTTTGTCTTGTGTATAATAAATAAATAAAAGAAGAGTAGTTATACGATCATTAATTTATTAATTCCCTCATTTATTATAACATAATTATTAACACTACATTTTCCAGCTATTTAACTATACCTATTTCAACCGAAACCTAATATATTTGATATGAATATGTATAAAACAATATGAAGTTCATAAAATTATTTGTTTAGTTAAAGCTACGAAAGTCATGATATGATTACAGAAAGAAAATATTTCATGAGGAAATAATTTTAAATTGAACTTGCAGGACCAGTCAATGGTCTGGTAAATCTAATGTTAATATGTACTACATGATTTATATATATATATGTAAATAACTATATAATTAATGACTTCGTCTGAGAGCGCACTCGCACTACTACAGGCATTAGCAGAATACCAGCGCTGGGACAGTGGGCATGCTGCTGGTACTAGTATCGCAGCATTATGCTGTGTTAGGGCCTATTTGGGTATGCAGTATTTGCTATAGAAACACTTAGATTGTTAAATGTCTTATTTTGTTTTTTTCTTGGATATGTACTAAATATATAAATAAACGGTTTCTTCCTTTCCATTATTATTAAGAAGGCGTAGCAATAATTTTTGTTTAAAAACGTACAACTATAGTCAAAGTCAAATTTTTATTTAATATAGGAACAGTTCGCTTATTGAACGACAAAAATCTACCAGCTTTTCGCAAAGCAAAGGCCTCGGATTTGAGAAGAATGGGCGCAAGAAACTCAGCGAGCTGTATATTTTTTATTTCCAATTATAGGTTTCCGATAGTTTTGAATTGTAAGAACCTTCCATATATACCAAAAATAGTGAATTTTTAAATTAAATCTTATCTTGTTCTTACCAGCAACTGTCGCAGCATTTATGTCTCTATGGGCGATGTTTATCTATAAAGTAAATTTACTAATAATTTTCTGATTACCGCTACATTTTTTTATTTATGTTAATAAAAAAAAATCGAAGAAACAAGATCAATTTCCATTCCAAAGTGTAACTTCGACAGTTGATCGTTATTTCCTTTGTTACAGGTTCAAGTCAACTTCAAACGGATCACCAATGTAAACTTCGGAGTTAAACCCCTATGGATATAACATATGGCTGCGCGCACGCATCGATATCTTAAAATAAAATGGGTAACAAAACGTGTGATAAACAAACGTACAAACACAATGGTTATTTTAAATATAACAAAGACTTTTACGGCGGTGAGTTCGAGGTAACAGACTGTGCGTGTTACAAGGAACCGAACAAGAGATGTCCGCACGTGGTGAACTTGAACTGCAGGACGTCGGAGTACCAAAATAGTAAAGTGACGAGTAGGAGTGCCAATTCGTTGTTCCTGTTGCTGAGGATACTGGGGCCTAGTTCTGTTTTAATAAACAGCTGGATGATTTTCATATTGTTCATCAGTTCTGCTTCTGCGCTTAGAGAGCAGAAGTTCGCCATTGAACCGCAGGATCAAGTAAGTTTGAACTTTACTAGAAAAGAGTGAATAGGCATTTGCTAGGTTAATGCGCTTTACCATCATCGATCACATCTTCACTTAACACCAGGTGG
>DWLS01001546.1:0-21260 GCA_018246255.1 Pachliopta kotzebuea | reverse complement strand
TATATATATAATAATACTAATTTAATAAAAGTAACATAGTGTCACAAAGGCGAGCTTAACCCTAAAAAGAGTTCTCTCGTTGTTATGGGCAAGCGTGTCACTTAATATCAGGTGAACGCTTTACTCGTATCATCAGCTAGTCGAATAGAAAAAAAAAAACTGAAAACGAGTCAATGATTAAGTGGCAGTGGGTGGAGCGTTTGACCTCTTCATCATATATCAATCCTTAATGTATTGCTTTCGCTATATATCTAATGATTATATAATTAAGTAATTGTCAATTTTGCATTGACTATGATTTAGTCAAGTGTGTGTATGTCTGTATGTATGTACGTTAATGTGCGCCCTGGCCGTACAGTAAAGCCGACCAAAATTAAACTTATCATTAATATTGAGGTGGATACGGATATGGTTCTCAGTCAAATTCGGTTCCCTTCGCCCAACCGAAAGTTTTGCCGGATATCACTAAGTACCATAACTATGCATATTTTTGTCATTATTCTTATACAAGTATGTTCTTCGTATAAAAATTATTACATAAATGTACTACCGGTATAACCGGCCAACCGGAAGTGGGACCAAAAAGTCACCAAGTACTTTAACAGTGCATATTTTTGATATCTCTATTGAAGTAAAAGTGTTCCTCAGCAATTTTTTTTATATACTTCCGATTCCGACCGACTAAGCGGAAGTTGTTCAATATCTGTATATCTATATATATATCCTATATAGATATATCGCAAAATTGACAGTGAGAGGAACGACGTTACACAGACAAGTTCAGTTTCTTTCAGTCGTACATGATCGAATAAATTGTTTATTAAAAAAATGCAAGTGAAGTTGCGAATATAGAAATACAATATACGTATGAATTTGTTAGGAACCTTCATAAACACGCCGCTTTAGGAATGGTAAGGGTTAGAAAGCTTTCGTCTGAGAAAGCGCTGTACTGATTTGAACTTTAAGGGTTTCATACAAAAGTCCTTTTGGCTTGCTACAGTAGTATTGGGAGGAGTATCGGCGCGGCTAAGTGATTTTATGAGTAATGGCCCAAAGCTTTCGCAATGACGACGGCTGTACGACGCAGGAGAGGGATCGTTTTGCCGGAAGTAAAGTTAATAGTAGGCTTTCGAGTTTATTCTGAATTGGGTGGACATAAGTTAGAGGAAATACATTTAGGTAAGCGACAATAAACATTAATCAAGCGGTAACAATTTAGTTTTAAGTGCGATGGAAATATCTTTTGTATCACACTGAGAGGGATAGATACATGGTATCAAATTTTACCATCACGTTAAGAGTTAACATATTGCCATCGGTCGATTTTTGCTCAAACTTGTCTATAAATCGGGGAATTTTTAATGAAATCAAACTATTACGGTGTGTGACTATCTGAATCGTCTTCAAATTCGTTATCTGTACTTCCATAATTACTGGGTACGTCTGAAAAATCATTATACATTTCACTTTCAAATATATCATCCATATCCATTATGGTAAAAGATAGAACTAAAATAAATGCTTAAAAATTATCAGCAAAGTCCACAAATGACATACGTAATTTTTTTAAAAGCGTAACACCTCGTTTTTCGATGTCAACGTAATTTTTTTTAAAAACGAGAAATCTCGTTTCTCGATGTCTACATAATTTTTTTAAAAACGAGAAATCTCGTTTCCCGATCGCAATGTGTTAACATGTTCCAAAAAAGGAAGTTCTTCAGAATAAGTAATATCCGTCAATCTCTCTGATGAGTGAAGACGAGGGTCCGCGCAAGACGATTGTAAAAGAGTTTATAGAGGAAAAAATAAAAGTCATTAAACACAAAAATAGGGTAAAGGATAAAATATAGGAATAAACAAAATGTAACGAACAAAAATTATATCGAACTAAGAGACAAGGACAAACGTAGCAAGAAAGAAAGGAGATAATAGACAGTATAAGTAATATATTAAAAATAAATCTAGGAGATCCACGAGAGAGGAATACGAACAATATTCAAAGGATAAAAGAGAGGAAGATAATATGAGGAATGAGAGAATAGAGGAGGAAGAATAATAGAAAATCAAGGCTAACTAATATCAGGAAGAGGAACACTAAAAGAAAACAAGTCTGTCAATTTTAAAAATTAGACTAGATTGGCGAAAGTAGACTTTTTGACTATTATTTTAAGAGGTAAAGATGAATATTATTGTATATGTATTTAGATATAGTATTGTATGTATATATATGTACTAACAAATTTGGTTTATGCTCAAAATTCAACTTTCACACTTCACCGACCATAACATCTTCCACCTCCTAGGTTGACTGGCAGAGAATGTCTATAGGTATTGAGTCCGGCCAATACACCTAATTTTAGGTGTTATATAAAAATCAGTAAAAGATGAGTCACCCATAAATTTTTGTTTAAAGCTGTCTTAATAAAATTTTGTTTACATTTTTTTTTGTTAATAGTCTAGCTTGCTTCCCTTTTTCAGGCAAAGCGACGAGACGAGCGACGTTCACCTGATGTTAAGTGATTCACTTGCTCATAACAATGTGGTACTAGTTATGATAGTATAAACATCCCCAAAATTTTTTACTCGAGTACTTCAGTAGCATACAGCACCTTTCTCCAATAAGCAGGGTTCTTTCGAAGATTTTCTCCGTCGAAAAAGATAGAGAAACAACTTCGATGTAGTTGAAGAATTAAGAGTTTCTGCATCAGAAAATACCAGGGTTTCTGCCGAATCTGAAGATGCCGTGGGGTCCTTTAAAATTATATTAAAAATGTTAAAATTAATTATACAAATGTTCATTCTCTCCGGCGGGTAATCCCCGGCAGTTCCGCACAAAAATTTACGACGCCCGTAGGTAACGAATTAATCAAATTTTTTGATGAATCCCACGGCATTATGAATTGAGCAGCGGAGTTATGTTTTTTTCTAAATAAATTTCCTTCTAAATCGTATTTCCTCATGACTGAGGGTCGTGGTCATCATGTGTGAGTTCCACAAGTTGACTGTATATTTATTTATCAAAGTCGTGATAGTGGTTTAAACATCGGCGTCAAACCCCCACCAATTAATTTTTCAATTTACGAGCAGTTAGTATAACACTAATTAATAGCTGTGACGGTGAAGGAGAACATCGTGAGGAAATCTACAAATAGTAATGACTATCCGCGGTCGGACTGCTATATGGAATGGAGAAGGCAATGCCAACTTTACTATATAATGACCACGACAATCAATCATGAGATAATTGTGACTAACAACTTACGTCGCAAGACAACTGGTGCAATGTGGTGCCTTACCATCTTAACCAGCAACATGTTATAGGCAAGCGTATTACTTATCAGATGAACGTTTTGGTCTGTTTGTTGACTCGTAAAAAAGGAAATGAAATCATTAGTCAATTTTAGTTAATCGTTTAAATAGGTAAATTTCTGTTATAACAAATTCGTTTAAATGTAAATGTGAAATTTGGAAGCGGCAATATAATTTGATGACTGGTGGGAATCCAACTGGCTCCGCCACCCCCGTAGGGTAGCTGACAGGGGTGATATGGTAAATGTATATTGACGGTCATTAATTGCTTACGTGGACAGTCGGCGCAGTCGGACACCTAATGGATTCCCCACGAGCTCATCGATCATTCAAACTCCTTGTTGGCAAAGCGCTGTGTCAAGCTCTTTGTGAGCGTTGTCCGTTTAAAATTGTCTTTTAAACATTACTACTTATTAATACTTAGTAAACAATATCAAGTTAATATACCTTTATTAAGTTACAAACACAATATACTTATGCCTTTTTCTTACCTGTGTTCTCTTAAGACGATGCATTAATTATTTCTGCTGAATATAGACTCCTTTAAAAAAGAAGGGAAGGGATTTGGGCCGACTCCGTCTATGCTGGCCCAATGCATGTTAGTGGACAACCAAAGCCTCGTCAGTTAATCAGAAAGCTTTACCAGGAGCAGGTGAAGTTGGCTTGGGTTCCGTGAGTGTTTCTATGGGACCCTTTACATCACTTTGCATAAATCATAATTAGTTATCACTATTGCAAGGTAAGATGTTGATGATAAAATTTTATTAAAACATATTTTTTTGTTGGACGAAACGAGCGGTCACTTGAAAGTAAGTGATAAGTTATAAGGTGGTATTTTCTTTTAGAAGTTAAATAATTATATAGCGGCTCAAGTCCTTCCATTATTAGGGAAGGATTATGTCCATCAGTATACGTCTATTAGCTGATGAAAGCTATTCCAGAAGTTTGGGGATGATGACGCAGATAAACAGGCACAAGTAGGTCGATACCTAGGTATACACTTCCACCTTCAGGTAAGAGACCTAGATTTTTTTTTTTTATAACAGCAACAAAAAGTAACGAGGTCGGAACTTGTTATCACAATGCACAGCCGAAGGTTTTCGCAGTACTACAGTTTGGCTGAGGTCCAAAGTTAAACTACGTCGACCTTAATATATGTTCATCAGTATTAAAAAGACCTTCAGTAAATTTACTACCTACCAGTAATAAATTAAAAAAAAATTATGAACCGAATTCATTAAACTTTACTGGTTTCACGTCTATGTTGTTACAGACCGTCTTGTTACCACCGCAGTTCCTATTCCTACTGCCAAATAGTAGTAAGCATTACTGTGTTACAGTTTGAAGCATGCTGTATGCTATTGAAATTACTGGGGTGACGATACTTAATATCTTTCGTCTTAAAACGACGAGCGTAATGTAGTACTGTGTATACCATAGTAACCAGCGCCCGAAAAACGTATCACTTATTTAAAGGTGAATATCTTACTCGTCTCGAATCCTCCTATAACTGTATGAGAATTAGAATGTACTGGATGAATACATTTAACCGTCATCGTTTATCTTTATCACTTATATTCACGTGAACGAGAATTGACGCATCAATTGTCGTGAAAATTTTGATATGCGTACTATGTCTAGTAAAGATCGTCGAAAGTGATGATGATTGTGATTAATGATAGTGTTGATACTGTCTAATTAACTCCGATTACCATCACTATATATTACTATACAAATTACCGTGGTAACTGAAGTAATCACCGTGTATTTTAAACTAATGCGGTGTTGTAAAATCATCTATATCATTACTACTGCGATATATACAAATGTATTGTTTATACAAACATAGTCTAATATTAATAATTTGTTTTTTTGAAAATTGTATATTGTGTATCTGTATATTAGTATTTTTTAAAAACACATTACCATATAACACATTTCTGTATTAAAACTGGAAAAATAACGGTTCAGCCAATTTTAAAATTCAATGCAATTTTCCTTTTGGCACAAACACAAACTGCAAGCGTTGCATTTGCTTACTGTTATGTCACTAAATAGACTTTTACTATCTGTTCATATATATAACTATATTAATTTTTTTATTTAACGTTAAGTCTTGTTACTCTAGTAATTCCACTAGCATACAGCACCCTTCAAACCGGAACACAGTAATATTTGCCAGCTGCAAAAGAAGTTAACTATACGGTCTTCTAACAGAGAGCCTTTTTAGTCGCGGTTGAAATTCTTTAAAAGATACCCTGCTTCTGGGGGAAGTCAGGGTTATGTGGGATTTATATCCACTGAAACCCACTCGGTGGTCATTCTCAGTGCATTGCTGAAGGCCTCGGGATCTCCTGCGTAACTCACCGGTATCTCAAGAGAGCTATTGCTCTCTGCAGCATAAACAGTATGTTGCGACTAAGTATGAGACCACTTCGTACTTGTGCGCCCCAGACTCACTCAATGTACAGTGAGGGCCCTTATCCTCAAAGCCCACGAACCAGAAAACCCTTTCAGTCTCTTTCTACTACATACAGAGCTTACCTTAGTCCTATTCTTGGTAGCGCGAGACTACAGTGCTACCGGCAAGAGACATACCACTAGTAAAATTTAACAAAACCAAACAGACTGTATATTAACTGTAACCGCGTTGTCCAAAAAAGATTTCAATAACAAATTAGTTATAACAGGTAACTTGAACATTAATAAAACGATTCGTGTGACTTAGATTAAGTTAACAATAAAGTTAACCGCGGGATAGATTTGCAGCTCGGGCATACAGCGAGCGCTTTATTGAGCGGGAAACGGGAATTTATTGCGACACGTGGAAACCAATTGCGGCGGCTGCACGAGGAACTAATTGTGAGGTGACTGCCTTGTACCTGGTGATCAGTACTTCAGATCCATCAAGCATCTTACTAGTAACCAAATTCTTACTACTCTAATTGTATGAAGTAGTAACATTGTCGGTACGTTCTCGCGTTGGGAAGCCCAAAGCTATTATCTCCTTTGCTGTCTATTACTGTTAGCTTTAGTATAAGTTTATTTACATTTTTATATACATAATATAAATTATTATTGTAATTTGTTTAATTTTTAATAATACAAGAACTGTTCTGTTTTTGTAAGTCATCATCATCATCATCATTCTCCATCTCATTCCCTTGACACTATGAATCAGGGTCTTAGTTAGCAAATGTATTTATATATATACATCTCCTCTTCTACTTACTATACTTACAGTATACATAGTATATTCTCTTTTGCTTGTAGTTATTTACAATTTGTATGTACTATTTAAATTAATTCTGTGTACAATATGTTAATTTACTTGGGAACTTTCCTAGCTATAAATGTACACTTATTAAGGATCTATTTCTAATGTCTTTACTGTTTTTTATCATACTAATATTATTACTCTTGATTACTTCTTCTAATTCTATTTTTTAATTAAGCCTTTCTTATAAATACACAGGACACTGGTATTAAATGAAATCATCATTATCATTGTACCTCTCCGCTGCACTTAACTCGATTCCTCTCTTCGCTGATGGGCGATAGTATAATTTATCGCCTTGTACTTGTAAGGTTAGATATTAAAAATCAAATCAGATTGCATTATCAGCTATTTACACGAGTGTAGGGTTTCCATTCAAACTTGGATGGGTTCGCGGCAGACAATCTGCAACAACTACAGGCATTAAAACTTTATCCGCTCCGACGATAGTTTGAGCGATTGTTTGCGCAGATATCGGGGCTTTACTCCAATTTAAAATTTCCATTACACGTTTATTGCATTTGTGATCTATCTCCAAAATTCATTCATATAAATATTTACTACCACTTCCACAATTATTACCAATTACATTTCTCCTTTTACCATAAACAAAAATCATAGCTTGATTGAACTATTTGTAAAAAGGTTACCAATGGAAACATGACAATTAAATGTATTTACCTTTAACATAGAATTATTGAATTCTTGTATATCATCATCTGATAGACGTCCTCTGCTGGATATAGGTCTCCCACAATAATAGCGGGACCAGGATCGTTTTCACCACCCTGGCCCAATGCGGGTTGGAAAGCCAGAGCCTCGTTTGTTCGTCAGCGGGTTACACCACGAGTAGATAAGGTTGGTTTGGATTGTTGTGAGGCACTATTTGCACCCTAATAAATAGTATTATGAAGCTATGTACCAATTTCTAGGGAGATAAGATTTCCAACAACTCTCGGAACTCAAGCCAACTTCACCTGCTAGTGGTGCAGCCTGCTGATCAACAGATGAAGTTCTGGTTGCCCACCAACTTGCACTAGGGCAGAGGGATGAGAATGGCCCAAATCCCTCTATTATTAGCCTCAGCATATATCCAGCTGATGCTGATGATAATACAACTTCTAATACATTTTCTTTCTTTTTAAATAACATCCATAATAAATTATTTTAGTCTGCTGTAGTGTAATGATTCGAAGTAATATATTATTTAATACAGTTAAAACATGCGGTTAATGCTTTTAACTGTAATTAGGCAGGACTCGATGTCCAGTCTGTGACTATAATTAGGTCAGTAGCACAAGTGTAACCAGAAATCATATAACGAGTATATATCAGCAGCCTTCGGAGAGGAGTGGCGACGTTGTGAAGGTTGCCTGCAATACCTGGAGTGATGACCACGACCACTCTGTATAGAGTGATACCGAGATTATCAAAGTTTGGTACATCTGAAGTGAATCAAGAATTTGGTAGACAGTCTAGATACAACAGTCGCGTCTATCAAGTAGTGAACTTATTGATTACTAAATTGTTTGACCCAAGACAATAAGCACAATTGATAGTAAGTGATTGCGTTCGTCGCCTTAAGATATGTAAGTCTCGTTACATCAGTAATTTCACTAGCATACAGTACCCTTCAGTAAACACAATAATGTTTGCACATTACTATTTGGCGGTAGATATAGGATCTGCTGGTACCTACCTAGACGGTCTCCGGCAACAAAGACCTACCAGCAGTAAACTGTATGGTATCCTTCCATCATACCACTGCCATGAGGAAATGGATCATAATTAGCGATCTGAATCTCTACTGCTTTTCTTTTTGGTTGATGGTGTAAGACTTTCATGACCACAAGAGGTTTATTGAATCTTTTGAAATTTGCGGATCCGGACTTCCACTAGCTAAATCTTTACTTTCTCTACTGCTCGTGTAATCCATTTAAAAGGCCTTGGATTTTTTACGGAACTCACCAGTGCCTAACTGCACTCCTGAGTATATCCCGGGGAAAGCTGTTACCTTCACTAGTACCCACAGTATGCTGGGGCGGAATACGAGACCACTTCATACTTGTCTGACCCGGGCTCATTAAATGTACAGTGAAGGCCCATACCTTTTCAATCACCTTCTACTACAGGCAGGGCTTACCTTAGTCCTATTCTTGATAGCCTTAGTCCTATACATATACTATGTCTAAATTTATCCTAACAAGTACATAACGTTCTCTATCAAAAAATTTAGATTCTTCACGAATTAGAGTAAGAGAGTATTTAAGTAAGTATCTATGGTCCCGAAATATATCAATGCCTATAGTTCCAGATTTTTTTTAATAAACAGCCTACTTCTAGAAATCTAGGATATCTACAATATCTTCTGGATCACACAGACCGAGGCTGAAGCGTTATCTGAGAACCAAACGGGATGTGAAAGCAAACATAACCACGGCGTATGTGCAGCCTGGGTAAACCGTACTGGTTCATAGGTTGTGAATAGTTTTTAGTATTGTATCTTAATCTATGTGTAACAGTAAATAAAATCACCAGATGGTAAGCCGAGGAATGAACCGAATGAACCGTTCCGGGCACATGGACCGGGTATCGCGGAATTTCGTTTAATCCGAAACATTTGTTTGCCGCCGACCGGATATTATTTGGATTTACTCGAAATCAAAGCGACCGCGACACTCGCCCCCGGATATTAGGTGACGCAGCGCACTAATGAAATTCCTCACCGAGATGTTGGCTCTTCACTTTAAATGTGTTAATCATTTAACTGCCTGCCGTCTCTCATAAGTGCTGGCCATAGTCTTCAAACGTTATTAAGGTTCTACAGAAAGGTCATAAAAGATACAGTAAAGCAAAAGAGAATAAAAATTAGCAAAATTTAAAAAAGCATTGTGAAATTAGAAATAAAAATATGGTAAAAGAAAACTGTTATTAGAAAATAAGGAAAGAAAAGACTAGATTAAGGAAATGTGCAATTAATGAAGTAAATAAGAGCATGAGAAAGGATCAATAAAAGAGTGAGAGAAAGAAATAGGATAAAAGAATTATAGAAAACAAATGTTAGCAAGTCTTGGCCAAAGGGAAAATGTAAAAAGGAATACAAAAATAAAGTACCTGGGAGTGAGTTACGGATGTAAGGAAACCCACAATAACTCACGGGACCTAAGCCAATCTAACTTGGTCGTGCTAATCAATAAACGAAGCTCTGGCGCCTGACCTACCAAGAATAAGCTAGCGTGGCGGGAGTAAGCCCAAATCCCCGCTATTGGGAAAGGCCTATGTCCAGCAGTGGACATAAACCGGTTGATGATGAGAAGCGAAGTCCGGCGCCGCATGTGCAGTTTGGTTGGTACATTTTTCTAACTATATAATCATCACACACATATTTTTTTATTGGACATCATGACTAGACGAACAAAACCTTCACTTGAGAGTAAGTGATACTTGCCCATAACGATGCGTTGGTTAAGTTGGTATACACAGCACAACATTGCGTTCACTTTGAGTCGTAAGGTAATATCTCGTTACATTAGTAATTCCACTAGCATATGAGCACCCTTCAAACAACAACACAGTAATTTTTCCATATTACTATTTGGCGGTAAAGATAGGATAGGATAGGTACCTACGTAAACGGTCTGTGGTAAGAGACTTACCACCAGTAAGGAATATTTCAAATCATACTTTGTTATTACAAATAAAATATCTTCAATAGAAAAATCTATGTTAAAGTGAATAAAGTTCAAGTAAAATTTTATATATTCATTATTTAATGAAAACTTTAAGTAAACCAGAACAAGTTATGTCTAAACGGATTACTTGGGAAGTTTTAAGTCCAAAGTTCCCGCTGATAGTGAATTCGGCTCATTAATGAAATTCCGAAAATTATTCACGGAATCTAATGAATATTTTGGGGATCCTTTTGCCTGTTAATTTATCCAATTCATTGTGCATATTAAATGTGGTAAATACTATCTTAATCAGCGCCACGTTATGGGTAAGCGTATCACTTACCTTCAGGTGAACGCCTAGCTATTCTTAATAGCAATAACATATAATACAAAATATAAACAAAGGTACGGTAAGGCGCTTAGTTGGTGTAATTGTGTTACTGTCAGAAACGTCAAGTTTTAATGAGATCCCTCGTCAATACTGTCAGATCGTCAGATGGTCCATTACAGGAAGAGGGGTTGGGGTGAGACCAACGGAAACCAGTCGGGTCCTTCGTCAATAAAGAAATTTTACTACGGATATCAATTTGCGAATTATTAATATAGGGGTCCTAATAACTCACGGGATCCAAGCCAACTTCACCAGCTCGTGCTGCATTACCAATCAACAAATAACGCTCTGGCTCAAGGGAGGCCTATGATCAGCAGAGGACGTACATTGGGATTATGACGATGACTCCTTGGTTTCCTTCGCTGGAGCCTTCACTTAGTTATCGCATTCTCGGCATTGGTATTTGCGAACTTGCTTAAATATTGCACTGGGCCAGCGTGGTGGGAATGCCCTAAATCCCACCATCATTTGGGAATGCTGGACGTCTATGGTGATATGATGAATAGTACATATTACGTATTAGTATCATTGTCCTCATATATTTTTTAAAGTAATTACTAGAACAAGACCAAGTAGAATCTTATGACATTGAGCTTTCGGTGAAGTAGAGGTTTTATCCGCCAATTGATTAGCTGATAGACATGAATACTTCCAGGTTCTGCAGACTGTTCGTCCTTTATATCTATTCATAAGTTCAATCAATTATATTACCAGAGAATAAATTTTGTATATGGTAATATAGTCTAGATATATAAGTTTATTTGTCCACGTAGTACAGTAACATTTAAACAAATGTATATAAAATTACAAAGTAAATATACATTTTATATTACACTTGTTGCTGCTGCTGTGTACTGAAATATTACAAAATAGCCGTAGCTCAGTATAAGTGTTGCCATATAGTGAACAACACGCTGATTTTCAGCTGCCACCTAGTTTAAGAATTATTTCATTATCAAAGTGTTTGTGTGCTATAAATGAACAGATATAGAATATGAGGAGAAAGAGGATAGTATTGGTGTTTGTTTTATTTATTTATTTTGACTAGTCAACAATTGTTTAGGCTTAAATTAAATTTATAACATACATACGCTGGCTATATACAATTATATGAGCGTAACAATCCCTTACAGGCTAGTTCCACATACACAACAATACACACAACGAAAAATAAACAAATATAATACGATATGATAAACATTAATAGAACACCGTTCACATTACCATTGCATGTGCGGGATTCTTGAATTTTAAGTTACTGTGATGAAAATATTAACAAAAATTGTTGATAAAATTTGCCCACTCCGTCAAAATGTAGGTCCACTGCATCACTGTAACTGTTCAAAATCTTGAACAGTCTCGGTACAGGTGAATTCATGCCTAAAACCATTCTTCGGAAGGGAGGTTTTCATAATTCGTTTTGAAAACGAGGGCATGTTGAAATTTAATGCAGGATCTATCACTGGCTAGGGGAATGATTAGGCTGGGAACTAAGCTATTGAAAGTCAATCCTTTTCTTGCATTTTATCTACGCATTAAAGGTCAGATTGTAATGTGCTTTAAATGTTGTATAAGCCTGTCTTTTACCGGATAGGAACTGTCTTTTAAATTTCCAAAATTTACCTGATTTTGTATATTTTTTTTGTCATTAAAGTTCTGTATTTCTTAATAAATAAATGGTACAAACTGGTTATATACGTGGTTTTTTATACTTTTATAAAATAAACTAATATAAATTATTAAATAATTCAGTCATAGATCATTTGGGTATGTATCTGTAGAGATACATTGTTAGCTTAATATATTTATCAACGCTCTTGGAAATGTAGCACATAAGATACATGTAATTTTTTTTCAACAACCTTTATGATTCTTTTTAAACTCTTTCTAGACAGCTTGGTTCATAATAGTTAAGTGCTATGACCATAATTTTGATATTAAAAAAAATAAGTCTGCCAAGTGAAGGGTTATTTAGGAAGATAACTGTACCTATACAGCAAATAAAGAGTTTATTTATTCCAATAACTTGTATCTATACAGCCTTTTTATAAGTTATGGAACGAGTAATAAGTTTTGATGATAACCTGACAGTAACAATAGTTTTATCAGCTTCAGCTTAACACTAGATGTGGTTAGGAATTAACCATAAACGAGAATATATCACACAAACAGTCATTACAAATAAAACATACGTTTAGTATAAAATAGCTACAAGACAAGTAGTCGAAAATTACTTTAATATAACATAGACTATAGAAACTAACAAACACTGAAGTAGGAAAAAAAGAACACAAGCATTAGTAAAGAAATAATAATGATTTTTAGTTGCTGTCAAAGTTAAATATAAGTATGTAGTTTTATATGTATCGGAGTACATTAAGTTATAAATGTGTTCAAGCTGAAAATACAAATTAATTAAAACTAATTGTTTGTTCAGTTTAATTATTGATAGAGGAAGTTTTGTATCAGCGGATATGGGGGAGAGGAGAGGAAGGGGATGATAAATTAATTACAATACAACAACCGGCTGAAATCAGCGCTTTGTACAACTATACCGGATGATGGTCAGAGCTTTATATAATAATATAAAAAATATAATTATGTTATGTTTATTTTAAATTAATTAGTTGAAAAAAGTAGCATTTTAATTGCAGTTTGTCCTGGATGGTAGAAGACCAATAACTAGAGTCAATAGGAGGTGGAAATTGTAATATATCCTAGTGGCGACTGATGTTGGGGATAGAATGAAGTGGAGGAAGGAGATAAGAAAAGCTGACCACCAAATGGGACAGTGGCTAGGTATATAGTCATAAAAAGGTATATAACGAATTTGCATTACAAGAAATATATATATATATACATATACATTAAGTTAATTTTCGATGACGTCACACTATTCAAGCCCGTACTACGGACACCTATAGAATTTAACTTGTACACAATACTTTTAAACATAAATGTATGGATAAACATATATAAATATCAACCTTAATATATATTGAGTAATTATAAGGTAAAATAAATATTATTATACATATTCATATTAACAGTAAATTTAGTTTTCTGAAAGCTCTTCAGTTAATTGATATGATAAAGAGTTCAGTTAGTTAGTTATCTTTGCTTCAGTTTGTTATATAGCTCAAGTAGGTCACATTTACCACTGTGTTATTTATTTATTTTGACTAGCCAACAATTGTTTACGCTTAAATTAAATCTATAACATACATACACTGGCTATATACAATTATATGTGCGTAACAATCTCTTATAGGATAGTTCCTCATGCACAATAATACACACAACGAAAAATAAACAAATATGACACACTTAATTAACATTAACTGAACATCGTTCACATTACCATTGCATGTGCGGGATGTGGGTTATAGATATTCATCATCATCATTTTAACCGGTGGAAGTTCACTGCTGGATACAAACCTCTTAAGTACTTCACAGTATACGGTCTTGTGCTGTTTGGTTCCAATACTTTCCAGCGACTCTTTTTATTTCCTCTGTCCACCTTTCCAGTACTAGTTCATCACTTCAGCACTTTAGGTCCCCAACGTTCATCGGTTCAGAGAGCTATGTTCCCTGTCCATTGCTACTTCAGCTACGCGATTCGCAGGTTTATTTTAAGAAATCTCAGAATCACACAGCGAGAGATAGACCGGGCTATACTTGGAGTATCTTTGCGTGTTCAGGAATGAGGAGATCCGCAGAAGAAATAAAGTTATAGATTTTATAATCATTATTTGTAATAGACATGTCCAGAGATTAATAACGATTTTGGCCTAAGAGGTGATGTATGAAATATGGACCAATAATAATGTACAAAAAGAAAAAAGTGAAAGATATTACGAAGAATGAGAACAAGAAAGTAGGGAAAAGTATAAGAAAAAGAGATAGCGAGAAAGAAAATAATGTAAACAAAAGGCTCTTAACCACATCATAAAGGGGAACGACAAAAAAAAAGCCTACTGCTGGTAAGTCTCTATTGCTACAGAACATTAAGTAGGTACCATAGCTGCTATTTCTGCCAACAAATAGTAAAATGCAATCATTATGTTCCAGTTTAAAGGGATATGCTGTAAAATTACTGGAGTAACTAATTTGGGAAAGAGAAATCGCAAGATCGAGCTTGGAGTGTATATTGATATTGGTAGCATCGTCTCTCTGATAAGTGATGATAAACGTCGCCGTATATTCATAAAATTCTTAAAAATATAATAGAAAGAGTAATAAAATTTAATATAACAAATAGTTAATCAAGGCAAAAATGTAAGAACAGAATGTAAAAGGAAAACAAAGAAATGTTATAGAATATATATGTGGAAAAGGAAGCATATAAATGAAAAGATATAGCGAAAACAAAATTGTAAAATGTGGCGAAATTTGTATTCAGAGGCGATGCATGAAAGAGAAAGTGATACTGTACAATAATGGAAGATAGATAAATGTAGTATGAAAGAAGAGAACATTTAGGGGAAGGAAAGAGAAAAATATAGAAAGGTTAAAAATATAAATAAAAGAAAACATGGACCCTTAACCAAATCATGAAAAGGAAACGCAGAGACAGCGTATCACTTAAAAATTAAGACGAGCACAATTTGCTCCTGTTCACTATCATGTTAAGTGTTTTTCTATTTAAACATAAAATAATATAAAACAACTTAAAACATACAAAAGAATAAAGGCAGCGGTGAAAAGCGTAAAGAGGAATTAGATACACATAAAATCCATTTAAAATCGACATGATTCAATTACCTAATGAGATCCGGTTTCCGGCACATTACCCGTAATCCGTGAACCGCAAATCTGAAGCGGTAAATCCTATCGCTGAAATTTTCATACATTTTTCAGATTACCGATATTCAAAGGCGCTTTTTAGAGCGATGAATTTACACGATGAAGGAACTGAAATAAATAGAGGAGAAATATATATTTTAATGATATCATCATCAGCTGATAGCCATCTACAGCTGGACATAGGCTTGACCCAATAATGAAGGGATTTGGGCTAAAGCAGGTTGGTGGGGAGCCAGGTAATTGTTCGTTACTTAGCAGAATGCAAAGCAGATAAGGTTGACTTAGGTCTGCTGAGGTGTGGGACCCATTACATCCCGTAAAATCTTACTTACAAGAGACTATTTTTCCTAATTCATTTCCTCTATTTCTTTTATCCTAATTTATTTTTTTACTTTCACATCTAATATTATCATTATACTGTACGTTGATTCTCTCTCCCATACATCGCCATAACTACTGTCTGCCGATAGCTAACATATTGCGAATATTTCATGTATATATTCGTTTAACGTCACATAACTGCAATTTTTAACTCGGCTACATCCGAGCTGAGGAATCCACAGATGTATTCAGCTGAACTTCATCCCTCCTGCAGCACATGCAACGGAAATATCAAGGAGGTTTCCCGTTCCAGCAATAAAATACAATGGATATTATGCAGCCTTGCTTAAATTTTATTATACACAGCGATACGAGACGGAGATATCTCAACAGAGAATGTTGCCATGTTTTAGGCATTTTTTTTACATCCTTCCCTCTTTGTATTTTGGGTAATTTTAGCATTCTTTCTTTATATTGTACTCTTTTTTATTTTAGTCATTTCCTCTTCTTTACTTTTGTCTTTCATTCATCTTCTCTCAGACCTTTCGCAGCATCATGTTTTCTCTTCTTTTCTCAAGCGTTTTACGTGAAAGCTGCTTTCTTTTTAATTGGATAATACCAAGTAACATTATCATCATCAAATGATGCTGTATATAAGCTTAGTTAATGGTATACAGCATCAAAATGGGCTGAACATTTTGAGAGGGATGTTAGGTATCGTTACCCCAGTAATTTCACAAGCATACAGCATTAAAAACGAAATACAGTAAACTTTGCAAAAACCTAGAAGTAGCTGAGAAACTGGATAATGAGAAGAAAAGACATGAGAAGAAGAACGCGTAATGTTGCTTTATTTTTCTAGTGATAACGCCCTTAGTCACTATGACGACTGTCAAGAACTTCGCCAGTTCTAAAGCTTCCGCAGCTGGAGAGTGCGAGCTACGTATAATTTATATTATAGAAGAGAAAGCTTAGGAAGTTGGATAAACGAAACGTTGAAAAGGGACAGAGATATAAGTGGGAAGAGTAGAGAGAGATAGATATACGTAAACAATACCGTAACCTTATTCCCTGCCGTCGAAGGTATAAACAATACGTTATTTACAAAAGTTATGATATCCAATATACATTTAATAACTTATAAACAATAATATTTAATATCAGGCGTTCATTAAACGAATGTGATAATACAGAATATCTATAATATTTGATATATCATATAAATAGTGTATCTTTATTTTGGTGTAATAAAAAAGGTCTGATATTACGTGGGGGAATAATTGAATCAATGAAATCCAATCAAAAGCGAACACAAGAGGAGGAGGCTGAGAGAAGGGGAGGGGAGGGAAGCGTCCGACATCTTTATGTAATATAATTGAAACTTCATAATATTAACAGAGTTATTTTCTATGTTTCTATATAATTGGATGTCGTTCAGGTCACAGTAAACCAAATTAACTACGTTCTAGTTATATAGTATTTAACTATTAAAGCTTTACTGCGACGAGACAGAATGTTTAACTGGAAATATTTAACATTGTTTTTTAAGTTTAACTGAATGTTTAAGTGCAAATATTTATCTTTTACATAAAATATAATTGGACGTAGTTCAGGTAACAAATTTCACTGTGCTGTAGTTATGTAATAATTAACTTTAAACAGAATGTTTAAATGAAAATATTAAACCTTTTTTTTAAAGTTTGTGTAAGTTGCCATTTTTATTATTAAATCTACAAGAGTTGAATGTATGTATATATTATAGCAAGTGCTTTGCTAATCCATGACAATGAGATGCTCGTTGTTTACTCAGTACCAGTTTACGCTTTAGTACAAAGGTTAAGACAGTAGTCCCTTTGAGGATTCGAACCTCAGACCTTCAATGAGACCAGTGTTCACAGCTACACCATTAGCTGTTCACATTACAGAGAATAGATAGCTGGAACATGAAATTTTACTTCGGCGCTCTTTTAAAGAATCTCCCCGCGGCCGTAAATTTGGTTGGAGGGGAAATAAAAATGATTTATGGGGAGATTAAAGGGGAAGGGATCATTATTGAGCTGATAAAGGAATCATTACCTACTAATGTTCAGAATCATGGCATCATTGATCCAAAATCGTTTTAAGTTCGATATTTAATTTAACACTTACTGACCGAAGACCGTTTAGGTAGGAATCATCGCAGCTCTTATTCTTACCGTCGAATAGTAATGAGTAAACCTTACTGTATTGTAGTTCGAAGGGTGCTGTATGCTAGTGAAATTACTGCGGTAACAATACTTAAAATCTCTTTAAGTGATGTGGTACTGTATTTTAACAGTTGTGCGTATGTCTAGCAGTACAGTTTTCTTTGCAGTAAGATTTAATTTTTGCTAATGCAGTAATTTTATTAGTGAATACACTTTTCAAATTGGAACATAGTAAGATTTGCTTAGTACTGTTTGTCGGCTGCAATAGGAGCTGCGGTAGTACTTAGATTGTCTCTGAGACCTATCTCCTCAAGTTTTAAAATGAAACTTCTTTTGGGATGTGAATTATATTTTATGAAACGACTTAATTTAACAAAACGAAACATTACTGTGTTCCAGTTTTAAGGGTTGTATACTATTGAAATTACTGTGGTAACAAGACTTTACTTTTGCGCAATGACCGCAATGTGGTGCTGTGTATATTATTTTAACCAGCTATGTTATGAGCAAATGTATCACTTACCATCAGGTTAACGCCGAATAAAAAAAAATTGTATATAATCATCGATCGTTGTAGTGTTGTACTTAATAAATGACTTAAGGTCTTTAAGGTAAAGAATAACATCGCCAACAATTCTACCATCCCGGTAAAAAGCAAAAGAAAAACAGGACCCTTACCCACAACACTAAGGGTTAGCTTCAGTTGCTACTACATCGTTATTCCAATACAAAATACTATACACGAAGTCGTGATAGCCTAGTGGTTCGATTGCCTCTCACTTCAAAGGTATCCGGTTCGAATCCGGCAGCACCAATGAATTGTTCAATTTATATTCAGTTAGTATAACAACTAATATCACATCCTTTAACACATGTATCAAACCTAAAAAAAAGTGATATCCTCTTTTCTAAAATTACTTCTTAACCCAAACTTAATAGCTATCTCTACGAACTATAAAATATCATCATCAGCAAGCAGCAGTCCATGGTTTAACTATAGGTTATATAATGAAAAGTCACAAATACATCGTTAATTAAAGCCTCATTATAATTACAATGGATTTTAATTTAAGGTCTAATTAACAGCCTTATTTCTGTTTAGGTCCTCATTAACGGGGCAGTGAAAGGGATCGCGTCTTTTACTTTTATTGGGGTCTTACAAAATTTAATTCAAGGAAAAAGTATCTTTGAAGAAAATATGAAAATTTAATGGCAGAGAAAATCAGTGAGAGTAATTTTTATTTATTGTCAATTTTGCATTGGCTATGATTTAGTCAAGTGTGTGTCTAACTTTCACATTTCTAATACTACAGCTTCTCCTGAGTTAAATGATAGAGAATGTTGTTTAAAACGTATCGAATCGCGTTGCTTTTAACCTTAAAATTACTGTAACCTGAGCGGAGCTGAACCTCAGTTTAACCGCTAATCTGTTTATAATCACCTGCAGTAAGTTCTCTGTGCAGGTTAATACATTTAGTTAATTACCAAACAGATCAACTAACAATGAAATGAGAATATTAAATATTACTTCCTTCTTAGTCGTACTTCCTCATGACTGAGGTCATCATCTAAAGTAAACCACGACTTTGTCAGTTATAATGTAGTGGTGTTGGCATTGCCTTCTTCATTCCACATAGGTTTCCTCACCATATTCTTCACAGGTGTTATACTAACTGCAAGTAAATTGAACAATTTATCGGTGTAAATCGGATTCGAACCCGGTACCTTCGGAGTGGTAGGAAGGCGTTCAAACCAATATGCTATAACGGCTTGATAACAAAACTTTTACTAAACAACAGTAAATTTATGTCTTTCTATACCATATTACAGTTAACATTAATAGTTAAAAGTTTCTCTTTAATCTAGTCATTAACCTGATGCTAAGTGATACGCTCACCCACATGCCGCTAGTTAATATGGTATACATCACCACATTACGCTCGCTTAGTAAGGTGTTGTCTCGTTACCCCAGTAATTTCACTAACATACACCACCCTTCAAACCGCAACACAGTAATGTCTGCAGTAATGTTTTCCGACTGCAATAGGAGCTGAGGGTAACACAGACCTACCACCAGTAAAGCTCATTATCTATGGATTAATAATTTCTTAACAAAAATAGACGTTCACTGCTGGATATAGGCTTTCTATAATAATGGAAGGGTTTGGGCCGTCTTTTACCACGCTGGTTTAATGCGGGTTGGTGTGAAGCCAGAGCCTAGTTTGTTAGTTAGCAGGATCCAGTATGAGCTGAGGCTTTCCTCAATAGTGGAGGGGTTTGGGCCATCTCTCGTCACGCTGGTTAAATGCAAGTTGGTATGGAGCCAGAGCCTTGTTCGTTGATTAGCAAGGTCAACTACAAGCTGATTCCTCCCTGAATAGAGGAAGGGTTTGGGCTGTCTTCCATCACACTGGCACAATGCGGGTTAGTGTGAAGCCAAGGCTTTGTTCGTTGATTAGCAAGGTCAACTACGAGCTGAAGCCTTCCTTAATAGTGGACGGGTTTGGGCCGTCTCCTACCACGCTGGCTTAATGCAGGTTGGTAGAGAGCTAGGTCATCGTTTGTTGATTAAAAGAGACCACCTCGAGCTGAGTTTGGCTTGGGTTCCGTAAGTTGTATGAAAACAGAAGTTATTTAAATCTTCGTTTTTAATATCCTCGGAACGCACTTGACAGGGTCGTATTACACCAATAGTGGATTATTGGATACCCCCGCGGGGGTTGAAGGTGGTGTAGCTGGGGGTGGGGGTTGGGAGTGGTCTGAAGTTTCAGCAGCTCGCAGCACGCTGAAGTGTCCGTAAGCAATAATCCAACAAGTTTATTGTCTAACTTGCCGGGTTATTTATTACCAAGTCGGTATTATCTGGAACGTAGTACATCAGCTGATAGACGTCCACTGCTGAGCATGGGCCTCTTTCAGCAGTGGTATGATTTGGGCTATCTCTCACTAGGCTGGTTCAATGCAGTTTGGTGTGAAGCTAAAGCCTCGTTTGTTGATTTGGTACACAACGAACAGGTGAAGTTTGCTTATGTAACCCCTTCATCTTCATCTTCTTCTTCGATATTAATTCATTCAACACCTAATTACATACCAAAGTGGGACACATAAAACACAAATAGATTATTTCTTAATCAAACGCTATAGATTAAATATAATTAAAGATTGTAAAATAATACCAGGTGAGGCCCTAGTCTCCCAACACAGACTTCTCCTATTAGAGATTAAACTAGTAGTCCAGGCAACCCAAAATAAAACAAGACCTACACCCAAAACTAAATGGTATATGTTAGATAAGAT